>CAUYRH010130734.1:0-20370 GCA_963574655.1 Perodicticus potto | reverse complement strand
TTGAACCCACCACCTCCAGCATATGGGGCCAGCGCCCTACTCCTTTGAGCCACAGGTGCCGCCTGATTTTTTTAAAGTAAGAAAAATTAGACCGAAAAGAAAATGGCAACTCTAAATTTAGTCCTTTTAAAATATTAAGACCACTGAAAGTCTCAGAAAGACATATTAAGGTTATTTGATATGTTAAGAGTGTATAAAAATATTAGCTAATATGAAGTAATTATTAATTTTCTATGAATTATATTTATATATTTTCTAATATTCAAAATATTGGGCTCGGCACCTGTGGCTCAACGGGCAAAGGCACTAGCCACATACTCCTGAGCTGGTGGGTTCAAATTCAGCCGGGGCCTGCCAAACAACAATGAAGGCTGCAACCAAAAAATGGCCGGGCGTCGTGGCAGGCGCCTCTAGTCCCAGCTACTTGGGAGGCAGAGGCAGGAGACTCGCTTGAGCCCAGGAATTGGAGGTTGCTGTGAGCTGTGATGCTACAGCACTCTATCCAGGGTGACAGTTTGAGGCTCTGTCTCAAAAAAAAAAAAAAAAAGAAGCAAATCAATAATATGAAGTTGTCAGCAGCATCTCAAAACTTGCATCACTTTACCTGAAAAATAGTTATGATTTCTCTAAGGAAAGAATGATCCTCTAAAGTAGTATTTTTAGATGGTAAAGGGAACTTCTCACTTCTACATGCTTCTTTCTTATTTTACTTTTTTTTATAATAAAAGTGCATTCGTATTTTAATCATATAAATAAAAACCAGGTAAACAATTCTTCCTGATATATGTCAAAGAGTCTACCCCATTAAAACAAAGTAAAACTCGATTTTCAGAATCTTTGTTTCTGAATGTCTTTAGGTATTCAGGGAAAACTGTACTGTAGGTTCAGCTTGCAAGTAGTATAAAATTAAAAAAAAAGTAGGAAAAAGACAAAAAATCCTATTTATAACTTTCTTCTATGTAGTTGCACCAACCAAGGGAAAAATCAATGGCCAAGTCTTTCCAAGAAAAATGTACTTGGGCATTAAAATTAATCCATGTGTGGGTATTAAATTTCATTAGCATGCACCCTCAGAACGGTCCATGAGAACATCTGAATAGCACATTTACTACAGACTTAACATTGAACATGGCAAATAAATATGTGGTTCTCAGAGACAAATTCACAACAAAATGTACAGGAAGTTAAATGGCCACCTTAACACTAGGTAGTGGATTGTTCCTCCTGTGGTGATTCTGGAGCACATTCTTGTATATACCTCTCATCACAGGGTGTGCAGGGAATTTGCCATAGATGATTAGGAAATGTTCACATTCTTCATCATCTGAAACTGATGTTTTATGGTTCCAATTTATTTCACTGAAGGCTGGCTATTTGTGTGTGTTTATGTGTGTATATATATTTGTTTGTTTGTTTGCAGTTTTGGTAAGGGCTGGACTTAAACTCGCCACCCCCAGTACATGGGGCTGGCGCCCTACTCCTTGAGCCACAGGCACTGCACTATTTGTATATTTTTGTTTATTTTTTATTTTTTTATTTGTATATTTTTGTACTCAAGAAATTTAGAGAAAGTTTTAGGCATGCTATGAAAATAACCAAAAGTAAAAAGAGTTTGCAGCCAGTGTTTCTCTAAATTAATAGTTTGCTGAAGACTAACTTTCACCCAACTACTATTTGCTGATTTGTATGAAAAATGCATAGAGATGGTAATAGGAATTCCACTGGCAGTTTTTCCCAAGCAAACCGTGGTTTTCTCACTTCCGTTGATGACATGGAATAGTCTAAGACAACATCCTTGTCAAATTGAGATCAGCAGCCTGCAGTATTTGCCTGTGATTTCTTATTCCCCAGCAGTTCCAAAAACTGATAGATTTTTCTTTTTGCAAAGCATATTGCAAATATATATTTTTAAGATCTCCCTCATGTTGACATTTGACAAATAATAAATCTTGTAAGAACAATTCTTTTATAGCTTTGTGCACAAAGAGAAGGCTCTATCTACATGGTTTATGAAACACAGCCATCATTAGGGCTCTCAAACTTTACTAGTGGTGGATACAACTGCACACTTTTGCAATTAAAGCCATTCTGTCCACTTGCATTGCATGAATAATAGAAACATTACCATAAAATACAATACATGCAGGTAAGTACATTAAAAGGAGAATCATGTCCTAAGGCAGAGGTTCTCATCCTGGGGGTCGAGACCCCCAGGAACTGTATTAAAGGGTCGCGGCAATAGGAAGGCTGAGAACCACTGTCCTAAGGCATCAACATAGAAGAGTGAAATTGAGTCATATGATAGTCTGAATATGGCTAATCATGAATAGCAATTAATACAGAAGAGGTAATTAACATAAATATGAGCTTGAAGAATTGATACACAGGGATAAATTTTACTTTTATCATTCTCCTTGTTATTCTATATTTCATTTTGTAAAACTGGTAAGCTTTCCAGTAATTTCCGTCATGACTCATTTTGTAAGCTACGTAGAAAAAGGCTTTCATGTATCCACATTATTTACATATATTTCGGGATCTTCCTATACAACTTCGGGATTTTATAGTGCTCTGGTGTTCTTTTAATTACTTGCAGTTAAAGAGCCCCTAGTTAGTGTTTCCACATCAATTTTCCTAAATCCTAATCTAAATCAGAATGACCCTGCCTTTTACGTTCTCTCAATCAATGATAGAATTAATATACCTTCAAGGAACTCCTTCCACATCTTGGAAGACAACCTTAGACGTTCAACTGAAAGAACCTCCAGGAGTTGGCATGAAAGAAGGAACTGTTTGCCCTCTAGAGTCTCAATGGAAGAAAAATAAAGACCCTTATGACCAAAGCAGTAAGTTTCATAGAATTTTATTTAAAAGTGAAATAAAAAAATAAAAATGAAATAGCCCTTCTAATAGTTTTATTATTAAAATTAACTTAACTGTATTCAGACATTTTACTGCCATTGTTGCCTCTCCTTTTCCTATGTTTGTTCTGTTTGGTATTAGCCCAAGTAATTGTGTACCTGGAAGCATCCAAAGTGGCTGACAAAGTAGGGTTTGAAAGTAAATAGATGGTGTAGGAATGTGGATACAGCCTGATTCTGTATGATTAGCAACTAAGCTCAAGTTATAAAACATGCAACGTTGAATCATTATTCAAGGTCAAACCACTTCAGTCTCTGAATTTTAGAGTTCAAGGCTTACCAATCTCCTAAATTCCTTTTGATAAAGAGGTGTCAACTTGGTACATCTCTGAGATGTATAGCTATCGCTTGTGCTTCCTAAATTCACATTCATAAGGATTTTTTTCACACTTAAAAATTTACATGTTTTATACAAATCTAACTGCTGTGTACTTAACAATTTCAAAAAATGAAAACTCTTTGTTAATTTTAAAGCTAACTGATCTTCAATGACTTGGTGTGTCTGCCTTTTGTTGGAAAGCACTGAAGCATTTGGTTGCAGCATGAAAGTCTGCAATTTCTTTTGATCCTAAGATGGGTATAAGCCATTTGTGACCTTCAGCATGTCTTGATTTGGGTTAGGTGTGAGAATGTAGATTCCCAGCAGTAAGTGGTTGAAAAGCAAGGAAACATTTTTTTAGGCATGCTGCCAAAGGTGTGTATAGTTTACTGAATTTTTTCATATTTCGATTGGATCTCTCTTAGCATCAAACATTGCCTTTTTTTTAATTGTTGGAGATTCATTGAGAGTACAAAGAACCAGGTTACATTGATTGCATTTTTTTAGGTAAAGTTCCTCTCATGATTGTGTCCCACCCCCCAAAAGTGTGTCACACACCAAGACTCCCCACCCCTCCTTCCTTCCCTCTCTCTGCTCTCCCCTTCCCCTACTCCCCACTGTGTACTAGGTCATTAATTGTATTCATATCAAAATTGAGTACATAGGATTCTTGCTTCTCTGTTCTTGTGATGCTTTACTAAGAATAATGTGTTCCACTTCCACCCAGGTTAATGCAAAAGATGTAACATCTCCATCATTTTAATGGCTGAATAGTATTCCATGGTATACTTATACCAAAGCTTGTTATACCACTATTTTTAATACATTCCTGGGTTGGTGGGCATTTAGGTTGTTTGCACATTTTGGCAATTGTAAATTTAGCTGTGATAAACAGTCTAGTGCAAGTGTCCTTATGGTAAACAGATTTATTTTCTTCTGGGTAGATGCCCAGTAATGGGATTTCAGGATCAAATGGGAGGTCTAGTTTGAGTTATTTGAGGTTTCTCCATACTTTCTTCCATAAAGGTTGTTATTAGTTTGCAGTCCCACTAGCAGTGTAAAAGTGTTCCCTTCTGGGTAGTGCCTGTAGCATAGGGTGCTGGCCCCATATGCTGGAGGTGTGGCAGGTTCAAAACCAGCCCTGGCCAAAAACTTCAAAAAAAAAAAAAAAAAGTATTCCCTTCTCTCCACGTCCAAGCCAACATTTGCAGTTTTGAGATTTTGTGATGTGGGCCATTCTCACTGGGATTAGATGATATCTCAGGGTGGTTTTGATTTGCATTTCTCTAATAATTAGAGTCAATAGACATTTTCTATTATGTTTATTAACCATTTGTCTTCCTTAGAGAAGGTTCTATTCATCTCTCTTGCCCAATAATATAAGGAATTGTTAGCTCTTTTTATGTTGATTAATTTGAGTTCTCTGTAGATCCTAGTTATCACGCTTTTTGTCCGATTCAAAATATGCGAATATCCTTTCCCTTATGTAGGTTGTCTATTTGCTTTGTTGTCTCCTTAGCTGTACAGAAGCTTCTGTTGATATGGTGAATTGCATTTATGGATTTGCATGTATTAAACCAGCCTTACATCCCTAGGATGAAACCTACTCAATCATGATGTATGACTTTTTTGATGAGAAGCTGTAGTCTATTGGGTAGGATTTTGTTGAGAATGTTTGCATCTGTATTCAGTAGTGAAACTGATCTGAAGTTCTCTCTCTCTCTTTCTCTCTCTTTTTTTTTATAGCAACAGAGTCTCACTTTATTACCCCCAGTAGAGGGCTGTGGCATCACAGCTCACAGCAATCTCCAACTTCTGGGCTTAGGCGATTCTCTTGCCTCGGCTTCCCAAGTAGCAGGCACCCACCACAACGCCTGGCATTTTTTGTTGAAGTTTGGCCGGAGCTGTGTTTGAACCCACCACCCTTGGTATATAGGGCCATCACCCTACCCATTGAGCCACAGGTGCCTCCCTGAAGTTCTCCTTTTTTCACTGGATCTTTTCCTCGTTTTGGTACCAGGCTGATGTTTCCTTCATAGAACTTGTTGGGGAAGATTCTTTCCTCCTCAATTTTTTGGAATAATTTCTGCAGTATGGGAATAAGCTCTTCCTTTGAAGGTTTGATAGAATTCTGGAGTGAAGCCATGTGGACCAGGGCATTTTTTTTTTTTTTTTGCTGGGAGATGTTTTTTTGTGGTTTCTTTGATCTCAATGCTTGAGATGTGTCTGTTCAGGAGCTCTATTTCTTCCTGGCTAAGTCTAGGGAAAGGGTGTGATTCCAAATATTGATCCCTTTCCTTCACATTGTCATATTTCTGGGCATAGCATTTCTGGTAGTATTAAGAGATGATCTCTTGTATCTCTGTGGCATCAGTTGTAATTTCCCCTTTATTATTTCTGATTGAGGGTACTAGCGATTTTACTTTTCTATTTCTAGTTAGTTTAGCCAAAGGTTTGTTTTTTTTTTATTTTGAGACAGAGCCTCAAGCTGTCACCCTGGAAAGAGTGCCGTGGCATTACAGCTCACAGCAACCTCCAACTCCTGGGCTCAAGCGAGTCTCTTGCCTCCGCCTTCCAAGTAGCTGGGACTACAGGCGCCCACCACAACGCCCGGCCATTTTTTTTTGGTTGCGGCCGTCATTGTTGTTTGGCAGGCCTGGGCTGGATTCGAACCCGCCAGCTCAGGTGTATGTGGCTGGCACCTTAGCCCATTGAGCCACAGGTGCTGAGCCAGTTTAGCCAAAGTTTATCTATTTTATTTATTTTACGAAAAAACCAACTCTGTGTTACATTAATTTTCTGAATGATTCTTTTGTTTTCAATTTCATTAATCTCTGATTTAATTTTGGATATTTCTTTTCTTCTGCAGGGTTTAGGCTTAGATTGTTCTTCTTTTTCCAATTCCATAAGATGCTTTGTAAGTTTGCTCATGCTGTCTCTTTCTGTTTGTTTGGATGTAGGCATCTAAAGTGATAAATTTTCCTCTCAGGACTGCTTTTGCTGTATCCCACAGGTTTTGGTAGCTTGTTTCTTCATTGTTGTTTTGCTCAAGGAAGTTAATGATTTATTATTTTATCTCTTCCTGAACCCAACCCTTATTCAGCATAAGGTTGTTTAATTTCCATGCCTTTGTGTGGGGATGACAATTTTTGTTGGAGTTGAGATCCACCATTATTATCTTGTGGTTTGAGAAGATACAAGGTAAAATTTAAATTCTTTTGATTTTCTTGAGGTTTTATTTGTGTCCTAGGACATGATCTATTTTGGAGAATGTTTCATGGGCCAATGCGAAGAAAGCATATTTTTTAGCTTTGGGATGGAGTGTTCTATATGTGTCTATCAAGCATAGTTGTTCTAGCATCACATTTAAGTCCCTTGTATCTTTATTTAGTTTCTGTTTAGATATTCTGTCCAGGTCTGTAAGAGAAGTGTTAAAGTCCCTTGTTCTTATGCTGTTATTGGATATCATATTGCTCAGACTGAGTAAGGTTTGTTTCAAGAATCTGGGAGCATTTAAGTTGGGTACACAAATATTTAGAACTAAAATGTCTTCTTGTTGTATTCTTCCCTTGACCAATATGAGGTGTCCACGTTTGTCTTTTTTGACTTTAGTTGCTTTAAATCCACTTGTATCTGAGAATAAGATTGCAATCCCTCTTTTCTTCTGAATTCTATTTGTTTGAAAAATTGTCTTCCATCCCTTAAACCTGAGTTTTAATTTGTCCTTCAAAGCTGGGTGTATCTCCTGCAGTAAGTAAATAGATGACTTTTTTTTTTTATCCAATCAGCCATCTATGTCTCTTCAGTGGGGAATTCAAGCCATTAACATTTTTTGAAATAATTAATAAGGGTGGTTGAGTTCTACTTATTTTGTGATATTCTATTGCTTAGTTTTATCTTTTGCATAATTGTTGAAACTAGGTGTTGTCCTTAGGTTCTGAGTGCTTAATATGCTGGTAATCCATTGTGATGGTCAGTGTGAAAAACTAGGTCTAAGAATTTTCTGTAGAGCTGGTCTTGTTATGGCAAACTTCCTCAGTATTTGCATATCAGTAAAAGATTTGATTTCTCCATTAATTTTAAAGCTTAGCTTAGCAGTATATAGAATTCTGGGTTGAAAATTGTTTTGTTAAGTAGATAAAGTAGATGATCATTGTCTTCTGGCTTGAAAAGTTTCATTTGTGAAGTCTGCAGTCTCCCTGATGGATTTTCCCTTCAGGGTGGTCAATTGGTGTTTAATCCTGGCAGCTTCCTTTCATCTTGACTTTGGACAGGTTTATCACAATGTGTCTTGGAGAAGTTTGATTTGAGTTGAGATGACCTGAAGTCCAATATCTCTCTGAAAGGAGTTTGTCAGAATCTTTGGTAATACTTGATAAATTTTCATTTACTAAATCCTCTAGTAGGGCTTCCATGCCTCCAGGGCATTCTTCTTTCCATTCTGGGATACCTATAACTCATTTGAATGCTTCATGAAGTCCCATAATTCTGTCAGTGAATGTTCTGCTTTCTCTCTCCTTTTCTGTCTCTTTAACTGCCTAAGAGCTTTATCCTCTACCTCTGAGAGTCTTTCTTCTGCATGGTCTAGTCTGTTATTAATACTTTCTACTGCATCTTTAAGTTCCCTTATTGACTACTTTCATTCCTTCAGCTCTGCTATATATCCTTTCCATATTCTTCATATCATTCATCTCTTATTTGATTCTGTTTTTGTATTTCCTTTTGGTTATTTTCCACTTTCTCAGAAATTTCCTTCACTGTTTTTACCATCCATATTTTAAATTCCCCTTCTGTCATTTCTAACGTTTCTTTATAGGTGGAATCTTCTGCAGTAGCTACCTCATGAGCCGTGGTGTGTGGGGGGGGGGAGAAGGGGGTTGCTCTCATCTGTTTTTCATGTTGCCTGCATTTTTCTGCAGTTTCTTCAGTTTCTTCCTCATGGGTGTTTTCTTTTTGTCAAATTCCTTGCCCTACTTTTTCCTTTCACTTCATCTTGCTCTTTACATTACTGTGCCTCTGACCTAAGGTGTTGAATTTTCCTTTTGTTAAAGGACTAAAAGGATGAAAAGAGTGAAGAGCAAGAAGGGATAAAAGATAAAAAAAATAGGAAGAGAGAGAGAAAAGAGGAAAGGGGGGTGAGTAAAAGGGCAGACTGATAAAAAAAAAGGGAGGAATAGAAAAAGATAAGAGTAATAGTGGCATACAGTAGGGTACTTTACCCACACCTACAATTCCCAACCTCTGGGAGGCTGGGTTGGGTGGGTCCCTTGATGTCTGCAGCTCTTTGTCATCCTGAGCAGACATAGGACCCCACCTCTACCAAATAGAGAAGAAAAACAAAAATAGTATAAATCAAACCAAAGCCAACAAACAAAAATCTTTAAGAGGTAAAATTGGGAGAAAAAACAAATATCAGAGGTAGAAAAACTATCAAAAATGAAGTCCTTATTATTAAAGAAGGCAGCAATGAAAAATATATTTACATAAAAAATGTCAAGAAGAAAAAGAAATACCTGGGGGTAAAAAATCTGAAGAAAAAAAAACAAAAAGATGTTTTTGAAAAGAATGAACAAAGAGACAAACTAAAAATAACAGTAAATTCAACAACAACAAAAAAAGAAAAAAGGAAAAAAAATATATAGATCTTGCTGAATATTGCCAGGGCAAGAGGTGATCTTCTGGGGATGAGATGCTGATCACAATATAGTTGTACAAGATGGAAACTGGATGCCTCTGCTGACTTCTTTGCCCTCCACCCCTGCAGGGTTGGGAGTCTGGATCCTTCCTTAGCCCACCTAACATGCATGCCTTGACCTTTCCAAATCATGTTCCTTGGCTAAGCAGAGGCTATCCCAAGAAATGGTGTGTTGCTCAGATCTCTCTGGAAGTGCCTATCCCTTTGTCAGGCCTGCCAGAACTGGCCTGGCTCTAGGACCGTGAGGGCTGAGCTTGCAAGGCAGCTCTCCCACAATGGCTGCATGGTCTGCAGCTGAATAATCAAACCTCTCTGCTCATCCCCTGTGGCTCAGTCCTGATCTCTGGGCTCTGCTCTAAGTCACTTGCTCACTGGCCCAAGGTCTCCCAAGGTAACTCAAACAAGTGCACAAGTCCAGAAACCCCCCCAGGGAAGGCTTTCCCTGTCTGCACACGCTCACCACTGCTGTAGCTGCCGCTACCAGCAGCAGCCATGGCCAGTGGTCTCAGACCAACTGTGCTTTCACTGCTTTCATCCTCCTGCTGTGGTCAGGAAGTCTCCCACTGCCTCCCTCCTGTGCCCCCAAAGGGACGTTTCTGGGTGAAGGCCACAATCCTGAGGTGCCTGGAGTCTTCTCTCCCCTATCTCACCGTGTCTGGTTTCAAAAAAGCTGTTGCTCTCCGCCATCTTGCCCCACCCCACCAGAAAGGATTTTCTTAAATTGCAATATATAGCTTGTATCGCTCAGACATACCCACCCCTTTGCTATGGTCTCTCTCCTTCCACTCTTTCTGTGTTTTCAAACATCCTGTACCAACCTATGAGAAGACTGTCTTGTTTCTAATGAAATGATCAGTACTGTATAAACAGTCTCATCTATAATTCTGTACACATTATATGCCCAAACTCCTTCCATTGCTGGAAATTCTCAAAGATGATCATTTGCAAACACCAGTTAGATGATGCCTTTCTCCCATGCCCAACCACTTCACAGTGGACCATCCTGCTAAAACTGAAATCTAAAACCCTGACCTTATTGCTGCCAAGTTCTCATGTGATTGTGCCTGCTGTTCTGCCCACCTGTTAATCATTGTTTATGACACCATTTTCTATCTTGTTGACTGTATTTCCTATGATTCCATTATTTGAAGCGTAACTTTCATAAATCACATAAATTGACGTTAATTATAGAGTTTGATAAATTTTGACAGGTGTGCACAACCCTAGGGGTCATTGCCACAGTCAGGGGAGATTTCTTTTCCCTGATCAGCTCTTTCTTCTCAGTGGGGGTAGGTTCCTCCCTCTGTGAGCAACAGGCTCTCACACTTCCACAGACACTCCTTGTAGGCTTAAATCTCTTTACTGGAATTTCATACAAGTGGAATCAAATACAGTCAATAAAATATTTTGTACATGGTTTCTCTTTCTCAATGTGGAAATTCTGAGAGTCAATAATGTTGTTTACATCTATAGCAGATTCCATCCCTGCCCATCCTAACACTTTGTTGCTAAGGAATGTTCCATTGTAAGACTTAATTTCAGTTTGCTTGTATGTTCAAAAGTTGATGGAAATCTGAGCTGTTTTCAGTTTGGGACTATTCTTAATAAAGCTGCTATGAACATTTGTCTATAGGTCTTTGAATAAAAATATATTTATATTTACCTTGGGTAAATACTAAGAAAGGGCTTTGCTGGGTTTTGATGTAAATATAAATACAGTTTCTAAGAAAACACCAAGCCATACCCTGAAGACACGGTATAATCTCATATTGCTGCTATTCATATGTGAGGTTTACTTCCACTCTCCAGATTTTTCCAGCACTCTTTTGTCTGTATTTTAAATTTGCACCATCCTTAAGAGTGGGTAGAGACTTGCCATTTTGCTTTGAATTTACATTTCCTCAGTAGCTAATGATATTGAATGTCTTTTTATGTTCTGGTTGGTATTTTTAAAATCTCTTGTGTAAAATGTATATTCAAATATTTTCATAAATTTTTAATTGTGTTGCCTTCTTGTTAATGAATTGTAGGAGTTTATTACATACTCTGGCCAAAAGATCTGCTTCATAAATAAGGGTTTTTAAAATGTTCTCTTACTGATGAATGTGCCTATTCTCTTCTTTGAGGTGTCTGCAGAAGAAATAATTTTGATGAAGTCCAATTTATCACTTACATCTATTTTTAGTTTATGTGCCTTTGCCTAGTCTAAGGTGAAAAAAAGATTTTCTCCATTTTCCTCTTATTTTCCCTTTCTGAAATTTGAGACTTCTATAATGAAAACATAATTATTAAATTAATAGAAGATTTAAAACTCATTTTAAAAGCAAATAGATTTGGTCTAGCAACTACATTGATATAAAGAGGAAATTATTTTCATATTAGATACAAATTTAATATAATTTCATATTAGATACAAATAGCAATGCTACCACATAGATTATTGGTTTAATTAATATCTGCATGAGTGCTCTTTAATAATAGTCTTATAAATAAACTATTTTTACAGTGAGATGACTATTGTTGAAACTTTCTACCTGATATTTGTATAGTTTACCAGTTTAAATATTGGTATAAAAATTAATATTGCTTTAATATGTTTTTCTCCTATAGATATCATATTAATCCTTTGGATTGAAATTTAATTTCCTGATAAGAATGATAAATACTACAATATGTTCAATATATTGCAGTTCATCAAGTGATTCATTATGTCAATGAATATTTTGCCAGAATCTCTCTGTGTTAATTATACTACATAACAAATAAACTTTTAGATTTTTGGATTATTTTCTAAGAAATGGAAATAAAAAATCATATTTTGGCCTTTCATTTTTCATAAAATCCTAATAGATAAATTACAGAGAAAATTAACAAATAAATGTCTTATTCATTTTACTATATGTGGGAAAGAACAGTAGATTTATTTATACTTTGCACTATACACATTGATCTATGATATTTTGTATGATGTGTTCTTATATATATATATATATATATATATATATATATATATATATATTTTTTTTTTTGCAATTTTTGGCCGGGGCTGGGTTTGAACCCACCACCTGCGGCATATGAGGGTCGGTGCCCTACTCACTGAGCCACAGGCGCCACCCATGTATGATGTGTTCTCAGCAAGCTGATCAATTATGATCCCTCAGTGACATGAAGCTCAGCACGAAGCAGCCTTACCTGCTGTAACACAAGACCCAGCACAAAGGCCCTGATAAGATACCCTGGAGGTGACCAAATCAGCACATCCCCGTTGAGGACAAGCTTTTCAAACTATCTGCAGTTCTTGATTTGCTCTCGTTTTCCTCAGAGAAATCTTGAATTCAACTACAGATGTGATTTAGCGTCTCAAGCATTTTTTTATTTTCAAGTAAAGAGAGTGACAAAGAGGAATAAGTATTGAATGGTGCCAACGATTTTACTGGACCAGTAAGTTCAGAAAACATCTGAGTTGGAGAGAGGGTGAGATGAAAAATGAGAACGTGCCCTGCCCACACCAGTCTCAATCTTTGAGATGTGTGGTGACTCCAGCTGGAGTGTTCGTCTAACCAGTAAAGGCTTAAACTGCCTTACAGGAGAGTGCTTGCACATTCTATGAAACATGTCACATGCATTATGAAATAGGCCTGGCTTGTCACCTAAACTCTCTTTGCCTTGGGAAGTGGCCTGCAAACCTCGTTCAGACCTGGCCTGGGCCTGGGGGCCATGCTTCATGGCCCAGACCTCTCTGCTTTGGCTGGACCTGGGGGCCATGCTTCATGGCCCAGACATCTCTGCTTTGGCTGGACCTGGGGCCATGCTTCATGGCCCAGACGTCTCTGCTTTGGCTGTGGCTCTTGTTTTTTTTGGTGTCCTTACCATTACTCAATTTTGTACCTGGGTAAAGACTCTAATTAGCACAAGTTGCATGCCAGTGGTTCTCAACCTTCCTAATGTCGCAATGTATTTTCATTGTTACAAAGGGTTCGCAACCCACAGGTTGAGAACCACTTTGATAGACAAACCAATGCTTTGTATTAGTTTAGAACCATGCCTAATATATGCTTAATTTCTGGCAACTCATGTTGGAGCACTGTAACAAAATAAGAGTGTAGGTGAAGAACAGGCTCTATCCAATGTTTCTATTCCTAGAAAGACGCATGATCCCCCCACCTCCCAGCTGCTCATGCGCGTCTGCTCCACGGAGCCCCATCTTCCTGCTTGGCTGTACCAGAGAAGTCCCGGTGAAACACCCCAGATGTTCCTGAGCACGCTTCCAGGAACTGTTCTTCAAAGCCAGGGTGAAATACAGCAGGGCTGGGTACCGGCTGCTCCTTGCGCTGTCAGCCCTGCTTTGCTTCCTACATGAACCCCAGACCATCACTGAGCCTCTGAGCTGGTGCTCAGATGCCATCACTCATGGAGGTCTGGGTGCATGAGGGTCGCTCCTATAGCACCAAGGCTGTGACACTCATATTTCTCCTCCACCGCCCTTGTCCACTTTTACCACCTCGGCCGGAGGTTGAGCGGTCTAGGCTATAGACAGTGTAGAGGGATCTGAGTCTCGCTCTGGTCAGCACATGCTTATGCAACCCAGCTGTTTATGTCTTTTGCTGAGAATGAATACTCCACAAAGATTCTGAATCTCTCAGTTCCAGATACATTTCTCACTGTCCCCTTTTGGTCGTAGCAATTTTCAGTTCCTAAAGTAAGCCATGATGCTGGTCCTGTGCACCTGCTCAGCCCAGTGCTTGCTGTGTCTGTTGGCGGAAGCATTTCCCCATGCAGGGATCCTGAATCTCTGACCTGACAGAATCCACATTTTCAGAAAATATGAGCACACATCCGGCACATTGCAGACTTGAAGTGGGAAGGTGTCATTTCTGCTTCCATTCCTGGCTGGTCCTCAGAATCACACGTTTTAAGTATTGTGCCACTTCTAACTATTGATTATGTAATAGGACCTGTAGAATCTGGGTCCTAAATTCATTGTAACACCTCCTGAAATGTCAAATGACTTCCATAGTCAGAGGCAAGGCTGCCTGAGGCTCCATGTTGGTAAATGAGGCCTCTGTAAGCTCTTAGGTAAGTTGTAGGCAGAAATACAGTGCAAAGAAAACCCAACTCACCTCTGGTGTGGGTGTCAGTCCTAGTAAGGATTAATTCTGTTCCCTGAGAAGTAGAAGAAATGCCTTTTAATCAATCTGCTCCAAGCAGCTAGCTGGTCTCCCTAATGGGTTTTCCCCACATCAGGGCTCAGGCTGATGTTTGCTGCAGATGGGGCAACATCTCTGGAGAGAAGGACTTCAGCCTGCTGGGCCACAAACAGCCTCTACAGCCACCCACTGGCCACTGCATTCACAGACCTGCCCCCACACAGCATGGGCCGAAAGGGCTCTGGTGATGTCCACAGGCAGCTCCCTGCTCAGTCTTGCTTGTGGACCCCTCTGGGTGTGAGCCCTGGGCGGATGATGCACACAGCTGTACTCATTCCCAGGATCCACCCATGCGCCTGGGACACCCTTATTTCTGCTTCTCCACCTGGCATCCCAGACTCCTGCCCAGCCAGCAAAGCCAGTGTGGGCGAAGGAGCCCGAGCACTTATTCATCCTTGGCTGCTTCTTTGTCCACACAAACAAGAGTGAAAACCCAAGTGTCCCGTGCACAGCTCTGCACCTGGGAAGAAATTTGCTTCTCTACTTTAGCCCAGTCCTCAGTGAGACTGGAGCCTGGTATTGGTGCTTCTTTGCCAAACCAAGCCTTATGTATTTATTTATTTATTTTTGTGCCTTTGTCAGCTGGGCATACACAAAGGTCATAATCAACTTGGGGTGCCGTAAAGAATTACAATAGTCCGGGCATTTTAAACAGTGGATATTTCACAACTATGAAAGCTGGCAGTTAGAGATGAAGGTGCCAGCATGGCTGTGGTCGCTGAGGGCACATTTCCTGGTACGCAGACAGCACCTTCTCGCTCCGTCCTTTTCTCTTTATTCTCGAATGACCCCCCAGCCAGCGTCTTCTCTTCTCATTGGCAGATTATTTTAAAAGTGCTAAACAATCTGAAGACTTTCTGCTTATTGCTGCCTCCTTCCCATAAGAATCGCTCTTGGAAATATATTTAATTTATCCCAAGGTCAGAAAGAGTTGCCCCGGTGCTATAATGTTTTCACGATGTTGACATCTTGATTATTAAGTTTGATAATTTGCTGTTTTCTAAGTGAGAAATTTCTATGGTTTTCAGCAGTTTGCATAATCTAGTTTCAGCCTGGCTTTCCAAACGTCTTTCTGGCCATCACTACCAATGTCTTCTCACCCAAGAAAACTGTGCTTCCTGTTTGCAAAATCACTATTCCTGTCACAGACTTATGATCATGAAAATGTATGTTCTCCACAACTGGAATGATAACCTTACTTTTCTCTCTACCTAAAACCCTGGCAATGATTGCCATTTCTTTGAAACCTTTTCCAACATCACTAGCCATGTTACATCTGCAACAAATCAACTCACAATCCTCAATACCTGTGTTGTTCTTTTTGCTAGCCTCGGCAACATTGCTAATCATGTTTTTTGTGTATACATTCCATAATTCCTCAGTGAGATTCTGATCTCCTTTTGGACAGGGCTTGAAGCTTTTACCTAAATTGTGAAAAATTATGTGTTGTAGAAATCAAGAGGATCTATCAAAAACAAGTTTATACCACCTAATCAGACATATTTCTGTATTCCCCACACAACCTTAAAGTCAGAAGGTGACAAAACTGCTTTTTATGCAAAAAAAGTTTATGAGTAATGCTCTAAATTCCAAAGGTCAAATATCAACATTAATCTGACTAGCTAAAATATCTCATAAAATCAAATGAGGTAAATAATAATGAAATGTAAAATGTGTGTGCTATTTAAAGATAAAAAATGGCCTGGAATAAACTATTATTTTAGGATATTGAATATTCCGCTTATGGTGCATTTTTTAGTATTAAAGTTGGGAATAAAAGCTTTTCTTATGATATTGTCGTCAAGGGAAGAATTATTTATAATTTAGAAGCTAAAGGTTTTTATACAGTTTGTTTATATTTAAGTTCTGCTTTGAGGAATGTGGTTTGATCCAAAACTTGACAAGATAGATCTGTTTTGATTATTTTTAAATGTCCTCCTTTATCCTAGTAGTTGCTACATAAATGCATGGCACAGTGGCGATCAGACCTTCAGGTAATTCAGGTGTGAAATATCAACTGTGCTCAGATGAATAGAGCTGAAACTGGAGCAATTAGCCAGAAAGGGGTAGAAAATACTCAGCAAAAAGGAGGGATTCAGAACTAGAAATAGGAGTTGGCTCAGAGCATCAGGTGGATAGATTTGTACCCAGGTGTCCAATCAATTGAGTGTGGAGTCCTCGTATCTGAATTATAAATTCCATTCCCAAAGGTAGCCATGCACATAGAGGAGGCTTCCTTTTATGAAAGATCACTATATGCATAATTAATGCCTAGAATCTCAAGGCATGTGGTAATGAGGATCAATTCTCATGACATTTCCATACTTTGGAAGTGTTCCAGAAATGTGTGTGTGTTTATGTATGTATTTGTGTGCATCTCACAGTTGTGTAATTGAAGGAAAACCAAGGTTTTGCTCTTCACGTTATTTTCACATTTGGTGTAGGCCCAGTGGATAAGACGGACAGGCATTCCTTTTTATGTCCCCCCACCAGCCTACTACATTCTTTATAGTGCTGTTTTCCTGAAGCCAAAGCACACGTATTCTCTGGCTTCGGAGCCTTCACCGAGATGAGCTTCAGTAGGAAGTCCTGCCTCATGGCGCTGAGCTCCCCAAATCAATGGATCTGGAACTTGGGTCAGGCTCTGCCGTAGCTGGCTTTGTGATTCTGTTCAAATATCAAACTCTCTCAGATTCATTTTCCTCATTTGTTAAAAGAAACAAACGTAGAAGGTTAGTTTTGAGTTTTTTTGGTCAGTTAACATTAGTTTTTCTTAATAACGTTAGTTTTGAGAATTTTGACTATGAAAGACTTTCTTCAAAAAAGATAAATAAAGAATACTTTTTTCTCCAAAGCCCGACCTATAAAACAAATTAAAATTAACCTGCCACTGTCCTTGGTTAGATGCTGGAGGCCTGGACTTGGTATTTCTCTCCACTTGTGCTTGTTCCTGGACAACATTCATGAAATCCACAAGGCATTATTTTCTGAAAAGCCCTTGGACCAGACGATTTCTCAGATTTCTTCTTGCTCTGGCTTTCTGGACGTTCTCACCCTGGCGGAGAGGGGGTTAACCCAACAGTTCACATCCCCTTCACCTTTGGTTATACTCAAAACACCTGTTTAGTAACTAATAGCCCTTCAAATATTTTCTGGGAAATGATGAGTTCCAGGAATACATGAGATTTGAATGACATATATATGGCCCAGAAAAGCACATTTATATCTCGACAATTTTTTTAAAGGAAAGCTCAATGAATAATGCATTCGTCTGGGTCCAATCAGAAGACAAAGAACTACAGTGCTTTAAACAGCAGGTTTGATACAGGCAGAGCGAGGTCAGCGCACATTTCCTCCAGAGGGCCAGAGCGCATCAGTTTTGCCTCTGAGGGCTGCACAGGCTGTTGTAGCTGTTCAACTCTTAAGGTTGCGAGGCCACGAGGACGATGGCAAACAAACGTGTGTGGCGAGACTCCAACACACCTCGTGGATATTAAATACAGGCGGCAGCCCGATTGGACCCACAGGCTGCGGGACACCAACCTATGATGGAAAACTTAACTAAGCGATGACGAGGGGTTAATTTTAAGGGTGGAAAGAGAATCCTAAGACCACCCTAGGACGGATGGAGAGTACAGAGGAAGGGCACCTTCGAAAGGGAAGGAGTAGTTGAAGCCCATTGTGTGGGGGAGAAGACCGCCGGGTGCCCAGGGCAGCGCAGGCCCAGTCCCTGGTGGGCGCAGGGGAGCAGGCGTTAGGAGGGCGCAGCCGTGGGCCCCAGGCCTGCTGCACTTTGCTGTGCGCGTCTGCAGCGGGCGAGCCAGGGGCGCCGAGCACAGGCGCGCGAGGGCGGAGGTGCCTCAGGGGTGCGGGGGCGGCCCGGCTGGCCACCAGGCCTCCTGCACCGGTGGACACTGTGGCAGGAGCAGCTGGTACAGGGTTCGGCCACCACCACCCTGGACAGCCGGCCCTGCGGGCCCTCTGAGTCTGCACGTGCTGGCCGGGGCGCCCAGCTGTAGGCCGCGCATGTCCAGGCCTGGGTGTTGGGCTCGCTGGGCCGGCCAGGCGCTGGGGAGGTGACCCCAGCGGCCTCAGGCTGGGTCGAGGTGCCCGAGGGCGAGGAGGTAGCAGAAAACTAGCGCGAGGCGGTGCACAGGGCGGACGTCTACTTCACACCACCACCCTGAACTTGGCCTTTCAAGTTTTCAAGTCTCCGGTTCTCGTCATGCAACTTCTAGTTGATAGCGCGTATGTAGTTCATCAGAGGGGGTTCCGAGAAATCAGCTGGACAATGGATACCCGGCTTTAGCGTTAGATCTGCAAGCCTCTAATGAGGGGTTAGTTACCTAACTAAAGCCTTTGTGTATCTAAGTCCGAGGGTCTGTTGTTTTTCTCTGAAGATTTAAACTCAAGTCACGTACAAGTGACTTCTTTCCCTTAGTATTCAAATTTACTTAAATGTTAAGAAAGTTATCTTCTGCGGCCGTGTACTGCAGACCGCTGACCCAACCTTCACAGAATCCTGAAGAATCTCCTGGGACTCCAGTTAGGGATGAGCGGGCCCAAGCTGGGAAGGCAGAGGACAGCTGGGTCCAGGTACAGAAAGGTCCCTCTTCTTGTCCAGCTCCCAGTCAACACTGTCCCCAGACGCTGACCCATTCCCCACAGCCTGGACCATGGCCCCCGAGAGCAGCTGAACCTCTGTCCCCCGACCTTTGCCACTGGAAAGGGAGCAAAACTTTCCCAGTGCCAGTTTTAAAATTCTCCGTGACCATTCTGACTCGCGCCCTGCAGATGCGGGAGGACGCCTTGACCAGATATCGCTGGCTCACGAGTTGTTTCCAAAGGAGAAAGCAGCGTACACGGTGCCCACAGAGCCACACTGGCCAATGCACGTTATGCTCTTTAGAATTTGGGTTTTGTAATTTTTTAAGAAGACGCTCACTCATGAATTGCTATGAAATCAATCCAACCTCTTTTTTGGTATTCAGAGTACATTTGCAAAACGTAACACACTTTTCTCACACGGAATCCAAGGACCCTGCTAGCGGGGAGCAGCACAGACCAGCAGGGAAGTAAATACCAGGGCAAAGGCAAAAACAAGCAGATTGTTTCGCCTGCCAGATTCAACCAGGCTTTGCAGTGACCAGTTTTGCTTTCAAGGGACGCTGCTTGAGCAAAGCACAGATTATAGCACATAAATACCAGGCGTGCAGGCTGGGCCATTAGTGCTGGGACTTGGGGACTGGGAAAGCTTGAGTGGTTCATGTCATGGGAAAGAGTGGGCAGAGGCGTGACGTCCGCTCCAGGTTCCACCAGCCCCGGATTTATCATTCTTTGCTACCCTTAATATGTGCGTTCTCCTTCTGTCTGAGATGTCTCTGAGCATCATTCGTCTAGCAGGCAGGAAGAGGCAAGGAAGGACTCAGCCCGGCTCCTTGGACACTGAGTGGACATCATTCCCGTTTGCACAGCACTGCAGCACATGGTCACGCTGCCCCTTAGTGCCACCAGTGGGCTTTGAAAATACAGCCCTGGTGCAGACAGCCAGTGCTCAGCTGAACATCACTGGGACAGTGCTACACAGGAAGAAGAGGAATTAATAAGGACAGTTAACAAGCAGTCTCTGATAAGAATCCATTTTCCTTACGAGCCCTTGGAACGATTCTCAGTTGTTTCTCTGATGGATCTGGAAGTGGAGAGTCTACAGCAAAGGGGTCCTGGCAGCCTCTGTGGTCACTTTCGGTCCTGTCACTGACTTGCGAGGAATGAAAGGAACAGGTCACGTCCATTCCTGGCACCTGAGAGTTTGCTGCCTTAGGATGTCAGCTGTAGAGACTTCCAGTTATTTACTCATTAGGATTTATATATAAATGAAATCGTGACTTTATGTTAGCAACTGAAATCTGACTGTGCTTTTGTGTAAGATACTCTCTTTTACTTGTATTACTTGGGCAGTCTGAACCTCAGAGCAATTCTACTAACAGGGTTTTTGATAACTCATTTTCTCTAGTTCTTAAATGGTGCTAACCATCACATCCTAATAGCTAACAGGTTTTCTGAAGCACAAAGGTTACAAGAAGTACTTTGGAAGAAAGCTGTGATATGTGTCCAACAAAGTATCATGGGAAAGGAGGAGGAGGACGGGGTGGAGGCGGGGAAGGTGGAGGAGGAGGAAGGTGGAGGAGGAGGAGGAGGGTGGCGGAGGCGGCGGGTGGAGGAGTAGGC
>CAUYRH010130733.1:0-17285 GCA_963574655.1 Perodicticus potto | reverse complement strand
TGGGGAGGCGGAGGCAAGAGACTCGCTTGAACCCAGGAATTGGAAGCTGCTGTGAGCTGTGATGCCACAGCACTCTATCCAGGGTGACAGCTTGAGGCTCTGTCTCAAAAAAAAAAAAAAAAACAGAAAAATTAGCCAGGCCTTGTGGAGGGTGCCAGTCATCCCAGCTACTTGGGAGTCTGAGGCAGAAGGATCACTTAAGCCCAGGAGTTTGAGGTTTCTGTGAGCTGGGCTGAGGCCATGGGCAACAGAGTGTAGCTTGGGCAACATAGTGAAACTCTGTCTCACAGAAGAAAAAAAAAAAAAAAAGAATGGAAGAAAAAGTATCCAATGTACTCAGCCCTACTATGAAACTAATTTATAGCTTTCATATGAAGGCTATAAGCCAATTACAGCTTTTTGCTTTTAACAGTCAACCCGAATAAATACTAGTTATCTGGTTTTCCATCTCCAGCAGATCAGGAATAGAAACAGAAGCGATTCAGGGGATATCAGAAACAAGCTCATTGATAGTAAAGAGAAGTAAAAGATAGATACATGCACTGAAGGAAATAATTCTGAAAAGCAATCAGAGACATTTTTAAAAGTATTGCAATTTAAGATAATTTAATCTACCAGTTCTCAGATATTTGAGTCTCAGGACCTATTCATACTCTAAAAACTTTTTGAGAACTCCAAAGAGCTTTTTGCAAATACGTTTTATATACCAGAGGTACCAAAAAATGTACACACATTTTAAGAGATGTTATCTATGTATTTCAACTTTTCAAAGTTGAATTGAATTAGAATAGCAATATATACTATGAAGTTCCCTCAAAGGATGGCATTAATCAAATGAATCATCATGTGACAAGTATGAATAGGACAGCTTTTCTGCTTAAAATGTGTACACATATTTTTGGCACCCTCTTTGTGTGTGTGTGTGTGTGTGTACATATACATGAGTTACATATATATATATAAAATATGATAAATACGTGAAAATTTAAAAAATGTTTAAAGTATTTATTTAGAACCCACTGCCTATTAAGATAACATACTTTTTGAGGAAAAACAGTTGTATTTTCTATAAAAATTTTAGTGAGAACAGTCTCACGGTTTCATATCTTTGTTAAATCTCTTTAATGTCTAGAATAGGAAATAAACAAATTTTCTTATCTGCTTTTATATTAATCTCTTGTGATATGTTGTTTTAAGTACATGAAGAAAATCCCGCCTTACAAATTTACATAGTTGGAAAGTGACAAAGTATTTTAATAGCCTTTTTTAGATAATTGTGAATATTGTTTACTACTATGCCAAAATTCAGCAAGTGGTCATTTCTTAAAAGTTAGTTGCAATGAATTACACTACAATGAACCTGAAACCGTATCATAAAATTTTGTACTCAGTTACATTAAATTAAAATCCATTAGTCTAACTTTTACTTGTGTATGATTTGATAAAATCATGCACTAGTCATTTGGAAAGTATTGGTTCTCGTGAGTTATGCAGATCTTCTAAATGCTGACAAATTTCATTGTAAAACATCAAAAATCATATCTGTTACTACCACCACTGATTTCATTAGAAGAGCCTGTAAGCACTGGGAAGCTACCAGGCTTACTTACCACAGTAGCAAATATGTTTTACAAATTCTAACTTTCACTTAGTTTTAATTTGTATCATGAGCCACAAATCCAGTTAATTGCTTTCCATGAAGTTAAAAACTCACTTCATATTTTTTTAAAAAATGTATACCAAATATCCTAAATATCCTATTCTGAATAGTCTGTATGACTATTATCCTTAAAATGAAAATGGTGTCCCATAAAAAAGCAAGAAGTTCAACTAAACAATATAGATGCTTTTCCTTGAGACAGCCATCATACTTCAGTATGCATCACACAGTACATTTAAAAAATGTGTATTCAAGGCTCAAGATATAATAAAATAAATAATTCTTACTGTTTCATCAAGGACAAGGTTAAATGAAACTGGTACAATGTCAAAGAGTAAAGAATATAATTTAAAAAAAATTTTAAGTAAATAATATCTCTGAAAACAAATGTCAAATATCTCTGACAGACTCTGAAAGGGTCTATACACCACACTTAGTTGACTACTGATTTAATCTACCACATGGGTGATTGGTCTTATATCTTGATGGAAACTGAAAGAACTTTTCCACTTAGTTTTAATGCTTGTAACTGATCATTTTATCAAGAAGAAGCAAAACTGTATTCATTAGATTCTACCTTTTAAAAAATTCCGTTAGTGTGTATCCTAGAAATATTTTCAGCCAAGATGTTAAAACAAAACAACTCTTAGAACTTAAGATTTAGTTGCCCAGAAATTATACTTTATATATAAGCCATTTCATTTCCTGATAATTTCACAAAAATTGTTCTCCATTTACATTTCCTAAGGTTGTGGGATAAAAGAATTTGTGAAAATGAAAATGACAAACTATCATTTTGGGTAACTACTACCTGCATGGCTCAATTCAAGATGGAGGCAGGGGTCATAGGAGTCAGACAAGCACAGGTATAAAAGCTTATAAAGATGACCAAACTGAGCAAAGTATCCAATGTACTCAGCCCCGATATGAAGCTAATTTATAGCTTTCATATGAAGGCTAAAACCCAATTATAGCACAAGAATATGGGGGAAAGAACAAGGGAGGGGAGGGAAAGGGCGAGGATGGGTGCAGGGAGGGCGATTGGTGGAATCACACCTACGGTACATCTTAGAAGGGTACAGGTGAAACTTACTAAATGCAGAATACCAATGTCTACATATATTGATTAAGAAAATGCCATGAAGGCTATGTTAAACAGTTCGATGAAAATATTTCAGATTGTATATGAAGTAAGCACATTGTGCCCCATGATTGCACTAATGTACCCCATGATTGCACTAATGTACACAATTATGATTTAATAAAAATTAGAAAAAAAAAAACAAGATGACCAAACTGAGGCAAGAACTTGACAAGAGCAGTTCTAATAACTGCAAAAATAGGCAGAGATGTGAATCTTAAGATCAAATTTGGAGAAGCTACAAAGAATTTGGCCTAGAGGAGCTGAGGGGACACGGGCATAAGGCCAACTGCCCCTATCAATGCCTAGTCCAGAGCAAGGCTGCAGAGAACTTTGCATAGAAATTCTCATTGATAAAAAAGGAAAATAGACAGCAAATTTACTAAGCACCATGCACTGCATAAAAACACTGTATATCCTCTCTATTCAGATGTTAAATTTTTATATTACCTTTTTTCTCTTCTTCCTCTTCGTCACAAAACTCCACTAGGGAAAATGTTTCTTTGAGTTGCTGTAATTCAAGTTTTAGAGTCTCTAATTCTTCTCCCCTCAGAGAATTAAGGATAGATTTCACCTAAATGAATATAAGACAATTATAAAAAAAGTTGTAGATATATGAAAAAACAAGAAAAGCATTCTCAAATGGAGAAGAGACTACAGATCAAATTGAAGTCAAAATAATGAGTTCAGCAGCTAGGAAGCTATTCATTCCTTAAGAACCTTAACACAAGAGGCTAGTTATAGAAATGTAGGTGGAATTTGTACTTTCTAAAATAATACAAGCCAGAGATGTCTGCAAATTATTAGAGCTTAACCAATGGCTTAGAAATTAGAAAAAGATAAAATAATCTTGAATCAATTAAAAGGTACGAAGTAACTGCATACAAATTGGTGGTTTAAGTCAACAGATTTCTTGGTAGCTTAAACCAAAAGAAAAAATAAAATAAAAAAGGACCAAGGTGAAAAAAAATAACAGACATGCTATTAAGACCTCTTTGTTACTGTCCTTTTCTGTTTAAATATTAAGAAATAATACTTAACTCATTCTATTTTTAGCAACTAGTTCAATCCAACATTAGTCTTTGTGTTTTAGAATATTGTTTCCAGAAAAGTCTCTCAAGCTTCCATCTGAAACACATTTCATATGCCAATTGTACAAAGAGAAAAGAAAATATGCAGCATTCTTTCGCTCAAAGACTTTTCGCACTTAGGATTAGGTTTGGAATTACCTTTATTTCACTTTCTCGGGAAAGCATCTCCAGGGCTTCTAGATGTGAAAGGCCTTGAAATTCATCAAAGAGTAGCCCATAATGAGTTTTCTTGTCTGTTTCCATAGTAACTTCACTGGCGGTCCTTAACGCTTCTTTCTCCTTTGCCTCTCGTAAAACCTAAAATGAGATAGAAGCATTATACTGCAGCTAGTGATGAGAGCTCAAGGGTGAGTTTTGAGAGTTGAAGAAAGCAAAGCTGAGACAGGTTATGTTACAGAAGACTATCCTTTCATTTTTGGCATTGCAATTCAAATCTGATAGGCTCAGGAGCTGCAGTAAAAAAAATGATCACACATAATTTGATCCTTAGACAGTGTAAATAACACTCAAGAAGCCAGATATTTCTCTGAAAGCGATTTAAACGTTAATCTAATAAACAACTCTGACAGAGTTCAGCACTTTGCAGTGCACTGACAGAGGCTCTTGTTGAAAAGAAAGAGGAAGAAAAAAATGTGCTAGGCATTTTTTCTAACCATTAGAGCTCTCATTACATTTCCTCCCCTCAAAAAAGCATTAATAGAAAAAAAATCACTGAAAATCCTTGAAAAAGAAACACTAACAAGGTCCCAAGTTAAGCAAAAATACGGATCAGAACAGAAACAGGAAGTAAAAAGTTAAGACAATCAGTACCTGAGACAGTGTAGAATTTCGATTCATCAGACCCTTGGTTCTTCTAAATCCAGGATCTCCTTCTGCTATTACATCCATTGTCTTTTTCCCAATGAACTCCAGGGCATCCAAACCCCCACTGATAACACTCTTTCCCTGGAAAACACATGCAACCTCATTACAACAATATTGAGAAAACCAACCTGCATGTCTTTATTATATAAAAACAGTGGCTAACAATACCAAGCATTGACAAAAATGTACAGTAACCAAAACAATCATATACTAGTTGTAGGAATGTAAACAGGTATAGCCAGTTTGGAAAACTGTCGATATCTACCACGGCTGTATGACCAAGCAATCCACTCATGGTTACACATCAAACAGAAATGTATACAGAGGTTCATCAGAAGACTACAAAAATCTTCATAGTACACATGGGTTTGTAAGAGCTATAAACTAGAAACTACCCCCATTGCTCAATAACTGGCATAAATAAATAAAATGTGACAAAGAAAGAAGCCAGAAACAAAAGAGTCCATTTATATAAAACTTAAAGCAAGCAAAATTAATCTATGATAGCAGAAGTCTGGATTGTGATTATCTCAGTGAGGAAGAGGGACAGGTACAGAAAAGTAGGAGAGGACACAAAGTGGGGCATCTGATGTACTATGATGTTTCTTAGTCTAGGTGTGTTCACGCTATGAAAATTCACTTATGACTTCATTTTTCTATATGGATGTTTATTTCAACAAAAAGTTAAAATGAAAAAAGCATTAGAGCCCAGGTGTGGTGGCTCACACCCATAATCCTAACACTCTGGGAGGCTGAGGTGGGTGGATTGCTTGAGCTCACGAGTTCAAGACCACCCTGAGTGAGAAGGAGACCCTGTCTCTGCTAAAAATAGAAAAACTAGCCAGGCTTTGTGGCAGGCATCTATAGTCCCAGCTACTTGGGGTACTGAGGCAGGAGAATCACCTGAACCCAGGAGTTCGAGGTTGCTGTGAGTTATGATGCCACAGCACTCTAGCATGGGGCAACAGAGTGAGACTCTGTCTCAGAATAAAAGTATTAGCTATCTTTATGTGGGGAAGATACTAAGCTTCCTATATAATCCTTTTAAAAATGTTTCTGATCATCTATAGTTTTATAAGTATCTAATACAAAGATCACATTTCCCCTTTGCTTAAAAGATATAATTATGAGAAAAATATTTTTACAGGGCTGAGACATATTCTACAGCTATCAGACTAAGAATTTCTAGTCCATAAAATATATACATTGCCTCCCTGAAACTCTTCATCCCCTATTCTCTTCTTTATTGCTTTAAAGAAAGTTTTCAAGCAGCTCTCACTCTATCCTTAAGATCAAAGTAATTTTCAGTGATTTGAACTCCCTTAATCAATCCCCAGGGCTTTTCAAAGGGGGACAAAGATACACAAACCTGTTATAATAATGAAAGGAACCAGGCCACCTTGCATTTCTTACTCACTGTGCTGTGAACTGCAGTAGAGATGGTTGAGAATACACCAAATGGCCCAGCCATGGGGGAAGAGTTTTCATTCTCTTTGGCATTTGTCTCTCCTGTAAGAGGGAAGGGATGTGTTGATATGAAGGGAAGGTCCATTAATTGTTTTGCTTTATTTGCAACTATGTAAATTTTTAAAAATCAGATCCAGCTCCCTAAACACAAAACCTTAGCCCTTTCTTTTATTATTACTTTAAACTATTTGCTTATTTTAAAATGAAAGCTAAGATAGGCAGCTTTTTCTTTTCATAGCATTTGAAAAGTAAAATCCAGTCTTGAACAAACTACCAACAGACACAACAACAGGCTATATATTGTATGATTCCAATGTTATGATCTTCTGGACAAGGTAAAACCATAAGGTCAGAAAACAAATCAGTGATTGACAAGATCAGGTAGTAAGTAGTATGAAATGACTACAGATAGGCATGAGGGAACTTTGTTGGGGTAATAACAATGCTCATATATCTCAAAAGCCTATATAGATGTAGGAAATATTCTATACCTATATAAGCACTATGTACTATGACTATACATAGTACTTGGGTATAGGGCAAGACCCTATCTCTAAAAAAATAAAAAAGAACTGTACATATTTATCAAAACACATAAAACTGTATACCTAAAAGGAGTATTACTGTATTTAAGTTATAACCTGATAAACCTCATTTTTTAAAATCGAGCCTATTTTAAGGACCACAGTGGCTCATGTCTGTAATCCCAGCACTGTGGGAGGCTAAGACCAGACAATCACTTGCAGACAGGAGTTGTAGACCGGCCAGGGCAATATAGCTGGGCAACACAGTACTTCAAAGGCAACCATCATGATATTAAAAAATGAGGTATGTACCATTTTTCTAGGATGAGTTCATGAACTTAATTGTCAAGCCATGTAGGTTAAAAACCCTGACCCTATCTCTATAAAAATTAAAAAAAAATATATACCAAAGTGTGGTAGTTCATGCCTGTGATCCCAGTTACGGAGGAGGCTGAGGCAGGAGGATGATTTGAGCCCAGGAATTTAAGGTTCATATGAGCTATGGCCACTGCACTCCAGCATTGGCAACAGAGCAAGACTCTATCTTGGGAGGAAAATAAAATCCAGTCTGTTTTAAATTTTATACTAGAAAATTATACGTATTAGTAGGAATCAAATAGACATGTTTTTTTTTTTTTTTTTTTTGAGACAGAGCCTCAAGCTGTCACCCTGGATAGACTGCTGTGGCATCACAGCTCACAGCAACCTCCCATTCCTGGGCTCAAGCGAGTCTTTTGCCTCCGCCTCCCAAGTAGCTGGGACTACAGGCGCCCGCCACAACGCCCGGTCGTTTTTTGGTTGCAGCCGTCATTGTTGTTTGGCGGCCCGGGCTGGATTTGAACCTGCCAGCTCAGGTGTACGTGGCTGGCACCTTAGCCCATTGAGCCACAGGCGCCAAGCCTAGACATGTTATTATTCAAAGCTATGTTTCAAAAAATAATTTATTCTATTAACTTTAAAAATATCTTATACAAGAATAACTATTAAGCCAAATAACCTTAACTATATTAATCAAATACTCTATTAGAGGAAGGACTTCTGCTTCTAGACATTATGGATTAACTGGTATTGGACTTGCCCTCCTACCACAAGAAACTAAAAACTGTACAACATATAAAAAACAACTATCTTCGGACATCATGGACAGTATAAGACTTCGGTTCATGCAAGAAGGAAAACAAACCTACAACTGGCTTGGCATTCTATCTAGAAGAGGTTTCTAGACCATGACATAGGGAGGGAAACCCAAACAGGAAATAGCAACCACAATGAGTGGAGGAAACAGAGACTTAAATCCAGCTGGAATCTGGATGTCAGAAAACTTGAGACGAGAAAGCTTACACACAAAGGCTGACAATTAAGTTCACAAACTTGTCCTAAACAAAGTCCTACACATCTCATTGCTAAATATCACTATGGTCACCTTTAAAGTACTCCCCCTGAGAAGCTATGACCAATGCCAGTGCCTAGTCTATCTTCAAAGCAACCATCAGAGCTATCATATGACACACAAAAACTCACAACAATGAAATACCACTCAACAAGACACTGTCACATGTCAACATGAACATAGCTATGAGACACTGATATATGAACCAAGGCTATGAAAACTTAGTAAGTTGCTCATAAGGTGCTGCCAACATAAGCACATGGTGGCAAGTTCACATACTTAATTGGCAGACCTTATTCTACAACAACTCTGATGGTCACTTCAGAAAAAGAGCTCCAAAACTGCTTTGAAGGGGGAATTAGGCACTGGCATCGGTGCATAGCTTCCCAAAGGGAGTATTTCAAAGGCAACAGTAGTGATATTCAGCAATGAGGTAAATGGCATTTTTTCTAGGATGAATTCATGAATTTAACTGTCAAACGTTATAGGTTAAAAAGTTGTAAGAACTTTCACAGGCATCCCCTTGTGTCTCTCCCTAAATACAACATTACTGAGGCACTGGAAGACTCCACAAGTCTAGGCAAAGAACTACCATGGACCTGTAGGCTAAACAAGCCCCAGAGCTCATGTTAGTTTGGACAACATTTGACTTCCTACCAGCCAAAGTAGACAGACTTCATTAAATACCTGAAAATTAGGTAGAAATCTAATTAGGTTAAGAAACCTTCTTAAAACATTGCCCTGTGTGGTAGTCATCTTTAGGTGTTATGAGGATGATGCTGTTGCCATATTCAAGCCATGAACCCATGACAATCTAATTCTCTTCCCTAGGAATTGAGGAGTGAAAATAACTGATGCCTGTTAGTCTCCCTTTTTCCTTGCCTGCTAAATGCATCTCCCAATCTGAAAGTTCCTGATAATGCCCAAAACTTATTCTCCCATCATCTCTACCTCAAGAACATAAGATCCTGTTTATGATGTAACAGCTAGAGAAGAAATATGCCATGCTGGGGATTGCTGAAAAAACTTTCCTCTCTTTAAAAAGAGATATACAGGGAGAAATGACACTTCCCTATCTACTTAATTCCTGACTTTGAGGACAGTTGTTTTAGAACACTATATTTATAGTTGCAGTATTATCTGGCAACCATAAAGAAACCAAGAAAGAAAACTGTAGAGAAGCCAACCGAGAACCCTGATATCATTCAGCCACTAAACTAACTCTGTATCAGCCTACCTCTAGTACTCTTAAATGAGAAAAATAAATTCACTTTTAGTCATATATTCTATAATTTGCAGTCAAAGTAGTCTAACTGATGAAAGCATCACTAAGAACAATGTCCCCAATTCACTTACATAGTTCTTTGCAGCCATGTTTAAATAATGTGATCCTGACTCCTAGCAATAATCAACCCATGAACCCATGACAACCTAAGTCTCTTCCCTAGGAATTGAGGAGTGAAAATAACTGATGCCTGTTAGTCTCTGGGGGGGGGGGGGCACATTAAAAGATGGGAAGATAAGCAGAGAAAGTCAGTCACCTTCAAGAAAAAAAAATTACACAGATCAGCCTAAAGAATCAAGAGTGAGAGATAATAAAACCTTAAGAAATAGAGCACTCCAGAACCTGAAAAACTTTCTATTTTCTAGTTACAGGCCCATTGATCTCTGGTTATAATTCTATCCTTTATCACTTATATGACAGCAGGTTTCTGTTTGATCAAGACAAGTCTCTAGAATACCTTCATAAAAGTGTGAATACACAAAAAAATACACTCTCAAAGCTAAAACGTTACAAAATTTTTTTGTGCCATAAGAGATTAATTTATTGTCTCTTGCTCAATTATGCCAAACAAAATGCTAAGCAATTTTTACATTCTATATTCATAGCCTTATTTGAGAAATAAAATATCCCATTTCATAGATGTGAAAAGTGAAGTGAAGAGACACACTGGGTGGTTAATAGACATAGATGTCTAACAGCATCTAAAGATTCCAAATGTTCTCACTATAGTCTCATGATGCCTTAAGAATCAGATGTTTGATAATTACTGAAAAATGAGTTCAACTGCTCCATTTCAATCCATAATACTAGATCTTGATGTTTCCATATACCGACCTGGGGCATACTTTTCAGTTGAAATTTCACTAGGGTTAGGGATTCCAAGGGAAGTCTCTGCCTTCTCAATGACAGCAGAAATACCTTGCCCTAAAGAGAAAAATGGTAACATTTTTTTGCTATTAGTTACCAAACAAACCAGAAACCAAACTTACAGACAATCTGAATCATTTATGATGAGAAGACATGTTATTTTGAAAATATATAACTAATTTATACTGACTATCTCCTTATAAAAAATGAAATTGACTATCACCAAAGAATAGGTTTACATTAATTCCCAGATTTCAAACTCTTAATTAAAAATGCCGCAAACTCTAGAGGAAATATACATCAGCCTTTCTTTACCAATGCATGCACCGTCAAACTATAAAGTTTTTTTTTTTTCAAACTATAACGTCTTTGAATAAACACAAAAGAAAGAATTATTAACAATGTCATTTGTAACACAGATACAAATACACATAGCAAAATATACACAAAAAATAACTGACAGATGACCTTACCTACTGTGGCTACTGTAGCTGAGGCTGAAGAAAGTAAGGACTTGCCCCAGCTACCCCAATAGCCCCATCCAGTCTGGGGTACATCTTTGGATATAGTCTCCTAATTGCCCAGTGAGCAGAAAACCAAAAAGAAAAAAAAAATGGAAAAATTAGAGAATCAGAATGTATAGTCAAGTATCTAATTATAAGCCAAAAGTAAAGGAAATGTATTGCTTGAATGAAGATGTACAAGTCTATGATCAGCATGTTTAAGTACCACATAGGAATGGCTCAAACTACTCATAAAGGCATTTACAGAACTGAGAACTGTATTTCATGGTTGCAATCCTAAACTGGTATTAATTCCAAATTCCTTTTTAATGACAATATTTTTAAATTCCAGTATTTTAATACTCTATTTGGGCTGTAGCCTGTGATACCTGAACCGGGAGAACTTTTGAAGTCTCAAGGTCAGTGGAAGGTTTGGCCTCTGGTCTTTTCCGAGTGGAACCTACAGGTTCTGATTTACTCCCTGGCTTGACGTTTTGGTCAACACACTCAGAATTCTTGGCTGGCTCACAGTTTCCATCTTCAAGGATGGGGACAGCTTCAGTTAGTACTGGAGTCTCAGTGTCATCTTTATTTGACATGATTAGAACATTGCCTGGTAAAATAAAAGCCCAAGAAAAAATTATATAGGCTTTTTGGTATAAATTATTTGTTTATACTTTATAGGTTGGAATTATGATAGATTTGAATCAAGCATAAGGAAATAATACACAGATCCCACAGATCTTCAGTTTCTCCCAATGCTAATAATTTGCATAGCTATAGTACAATGTCACAATTAACATTGATGCAATCCACTAATCTTATTAAGATTTCACCAACATTACATGCACTCACTCATTTGTGTGTATTTAGTTCTGTAAAATTTTAGTACATTTAGATCTGTGTGATCATCACCACAATCAGTATATACAATGGTTCGATCCAAGGATCCCTTGTGCTATCCTTTTTTTCAGTGATAGCCACTGATATATAAATGGAATGATATGGTATGTTAATTTTGAGACTGACTTTTTTTTTTTTTTTTTTTTTTTTGGTAGAGACAGTCTCACTTTATCGCCCTGGGTAGAGTGCTATGGTGCCACAGGTCACAGCAACCTCCAACTCCTGGGCTTATGCGATTCTCTTGCCTCAGCCTCCCTAGTAGCTGGGTCTACAGGCACCAGCCACAACGCCTGGCTATTTTTTTTGTTTGTTTGTTTTGTTTTGTAGTTCGGCCAGAGACAGGTTTGAACCTATCACCCTCGGCATGTGGGGCCGACGCCCTACTCGCTGAGCCACAGGTGCCGTCCGAGACTGACTTTTTTAACTCGGCATAAGTCCCTGGAAATCCATCCATAGTCCTGTCCTTTTTGTTTTTGAATTGTATTCCATGTTATGCATGTATCAAAATGTATCTATTTACCCACTGAAGGATATCTGGGCTGTTTTCAGTTTGGGACTGAAGTACTATAAAAGTTCAAATGCTGGTTTTTGTGAAAACATAAGCTTTCATTTCTCTAGGATAAATGACCAAGAGTACAATTGCTGGGGCATATAGTAAGTACATATTTTGTTTCATAAAAAACTGCCATATTCTATGCCAAAGTAGCTGTACCATTTTACATTCCTACAAGCAATGTATGAGTGATCAAGTTGCTCTGCATTCTCACCAGCATTTGGTATTGCCTCTGCATTTTACTTGCACCACTCTGATGGCTGTGTGGCTTTAAGTTGCATTTCTCTAATAGCTAATGATGCTGAACATCTTTTCATGTGCTTATTTGCTATCTTTTTCCTCAGTGAAATATCTGTGTATCTTTTGCCCATTTTCTAATGAGTTTTTATGTAAAGATTTTACATAAAATCCATATGTAAAGATTTTATAAATGTATGTATGTATATATGTACACATATAAAGACTTCTCAAAACTTAATAGAAATATTAATATATGTATATATGCATGTATGTACATATATATGTAGCCATTTGAGTCTGTAAAAATATATATATTTTTATTGATTTATTTATTTTTTTTTTTTAAAGTTTAGTTCTCCCATGTTTCCAAGGCTGGAGTACAGTGACTCACCACAAGCACAATCATAGCTCATGTGCAGCCTCGAATGCCTGGGCTCAAGTGATTCTCCCCCCTCAGCTTCCAGACTAGGTGGGACTAAAGGTACATGCCACTGTGCCTGCTTCTCTTTATTTATTCTAGGTTCAAGTCCCCTGTGGAATGTGTGACTTAAAAACTTGCAAACCAGTCTGCAGCTTATCTTTTAAAGTTCTTCACAGAATCTTTCACAAGCAAGTTTTTCATTTCAATAAAGTCCAACTTATTGATCTGTCCTTTTATTGATTATTCTCAAAATTTTTTTTAGTTATTAATCATTTTTACCTCAATTTTTCCAGAAACATCATGAAATTTAAGAAATCAGATTGGATTTATGTTAGATCAACTTTTGAATACCAACTTTACCCAATTTAATTCCTTCTGAAGTAAGAGCTCTTTGGCTAATAAAACCAAGATACAATTGGTGTTTCTGCAAAAAACAGATAGTAGTTTCCAGAATAACCAAGTATCATCAAGGGGAGAAATAAATATACTTTACACACATATGGACATGCCTTAAATATGTATAAACACATTTTTATAGTAATGTACTAAGAGCAGAATTAGACCCAACCCGTCCCATTGAAATATTTCTAATGGATTAAAGAGACTAAGGCTGATGGATGCAGCACCATAATTGAAGTACATTCAAAATACTAAAAGAACAGAAAGGAAGAAGTCCATCAGAATCATAAGAGAACATAATTTACAAACAAGGTATCTTAAATAAGCCTAGAGCAGGGTTCACAAATTGGGAATGTGGGAGCCAAATCCCATCTACATGTTTTTCTTTTGTCCTCACAGTGTTTAAGCTTTTTTTAGAAATTAGTTACCAACATTTAAAAATCAGACTTCATATAAAACTTTCCAACACTCTCTTGTAGAATTGAAAGATCCGGCAATGCTGGGCCCACATTAGACTTGGTTAGTTACTGGTTAGAAAGAAAGAGCAATGCTCTGGTTCTCTACAATCTCCATCCAAATCCACTTCACTCATTTATGTTACCTAATTAACCCCTGCAGTCATTTGAGTCTGCAACATCTACTTTAAAAAGTACTTAGAATATTGACAGATAAAGATGCCACTGAGAAAATTTAAGGATATGGCAACAATACAGGGGAAAGTTCAAAGGACTGAGGAGTGACAGTAGGGAATATGGTCAGTTAACAATAGTTAATACAGTAGAGAAAAGAATGATGGGGGAGGTCCAAGGTCAGGCCAGGAAGGCAGATTAAGACAAACCATTGAGCCTAGATTATATGGGTGTATGATATACATACATACACATTTCCAAAACAGAGGAAAAAAATCCAGATACAACCACTCACCCACTGATGCACAAATCAACTTACAATGAAGTTTGCAAACATTTTCCAAGTACCTACTATGTACACAGAGGTATCTCGTACTTCTGGTGATGGAGAACTAATGTAAGACATTTCTGTCCCACTCACTCCAATGTACTATCTATTAGGAAAGACTAGACATTTCTTGTACAAAGTTCAATTAATGTTTCATGTAACAGGCCGTCTGGAAAGTATTCAGCCACGTATGTCTCTAATTTTCCTGTTACATGGCTGGATACTTTCTGGACAGCTCTCACATATGAATAAATACTTTTTCACTGTCATTTCCTTATGCTCTCTCCAGGTTACAACACATCACCATCACTACCATCACAAATATTATACATAGCATACTACATGTAGTATGACATATACAAAATACATATTACCTAAATATAATTTATATAAGCCTATAAAAGAGTGGAAGGACATACTCCAAAAGATTAAACACTGGTTATCCTGATTATTGCTATTTTTATTTGTGCAACAAATGAAACAAAGATTCAAAGATTTAATGAGCATCCGAAATCTGTTCATCTGAGCTAAACTGGAAAATAACTTTTTGTGGTAACAGCTGTTTATCAGATACTTGGAATTGCACTATGTAATGTTTTCGGAAGTTTTCTAGGTATTCTGTGGTGCCTGTTATTTTCATAACTGCAAGAGAAAGTCTCTAATAACTGGATCAAGAACTAAATGGCTGAACCATATTTTTAAGAAATAAAAACGCATACGCTTACATACATACAAATACTTCCCCTCATTTACCAAAATAGAGAGCAGTACGCTTAGTCCTGCAAGCAGCCGCTCTGGAGTCAGACCTCTTCCTGTCCCGCAGGAATAGCACAGTGGGCTATGGGTTCCTGAGAAGATTCGGTAAGTGATGTATGTGAGGACGTGGGACGGTGCCACGCTCAGCGCTCACAGGTTAACAGCTGCTGTTATTACAGTTTAGTTGTGGTGGAGGTAGTGTGTGTCCCTGCGATCGTTACCAACATGCTGTCCGTAGGCAGACAAACGTGCACCCTCAAATCCTCCCACATCCAAGAACAGGTGTAAACCATGCGCTCCTAAGCTCCCTGGCGCTGACGACAACGCGAATTCCTCACACAAACTAGCGCTTCACGAATGAAAGTGCTATCACAGCCCTGCCATGAGATGCCCGCCGCCCACTGTCTGGTCGCCCCTTCCCCTCCGCAGAGACCCGGGCTGTCACACAGGTCTAGCACCTCGGCCTGCTCGGTCCCAAGAAGCCCCGCACCCAGGCGGCCGCGAACCTCACCACAGCTACAGCCACCGACTCCCAGCGCCTGCAGTCCCGGAAGTACTCCTTCAACGCGGAGTGGGGCTCCCCTGCCGAAAAAACTTCCGGGTCAAGCATCCTCTCGGGCCGGAAGAAGCTGGGAGCCAGTTGGGTAAGTGAGGGCGCGGCTGGGGTCGCAGCGAGGGAGGTTAGGGGCCGCCGAGGGTGGGTCGCCGGAGGATAGAATGTCCGCAATCCTTTTGGAGCCCTGGCCAGGGTACAGGACTTCGCAGTCGTCGAATATTTACGGAGTGGCAAATACTTGCTGAGCACCACCGGGGGCTCTAGGAACGTATCTGTGAATTAGCAGCCAAGGGTCCGGCTTTCCAAGGACCTGACGTTCTGGTTGGCGAAGCAGACCATAATCAAGTGAACAGGCATCATCTAAGATGGTAGTACGTGCTTTAAAGGAATTTGGACTGGATAATGTGGGAGAAAGAAGTGAGGGAGTAATAAGCCTTAGGAAGATCTGGAATAGAGTATTCCAGGCAGAGGGGATAGCAAGTGCGAAGGCCATATATAGTGCGAACAAACTTAACAAGGTCAAGAAAAAGAAAAAAGGCCACCGTAGTTGCAGCTAAAAAGGCAAGGTAAAAATAGAAGGAGGTGAAGCCAGGGACTTAAGTACCAATCTGTTAAGCCTGTGAGCCAGGGAAAGGATTTTTTTTTTTTTTTTTTTTTTTTTGAGACGGAGCCTCAGGCTGTCGCCCTGGTTAGAATGCTCTGGCATCACAGCTCACAGCAACCTCCAACTCCTGGGCTCAAGCGATTCTCCTGCCTCCACCTCCCAAGTAGCTGGGACTACTGGCGCCCACCATAACGCTCGGCTATCTTTTGGTTGCAGCCGTCATTGTTGTTTGGCGGGCCCAGGCTGCTTTCGAACCCACCAGCTCAGGTGTATGTAGCTGGCGCCCTAGCCACTTGAGCCACAGGCGCCAAGCCCAGGGTAAGGATTTTTAATTAGAACTCAGTGGAAAACGTTTGAAGGCTTCTACATTGCAATGAGTAACATGCTCTGGTTTATGACTTTAAGATTACCCAGAAAGATAAATTCCTTTTGTTGCCCTTGAGCAGTGGGAATGAGTGAAACCCAAAGCTAGAAAGGCATTAACACAGCCTTATCGTACAGATTTGAAGAAATCTCAGAGAGGTGACAGGACTTGGTCCTTTAAGAACCCAGGCCTTCCAACTCCATTTAATGCCATCAGAATTACCATCTTAATACCCAGGTATAATAATTGTCACTTTCATAACCCTTCAGATATTTTCCTTTTCTATCAATAGTTGTTCTTTAGGCTCGGTGCCAGTGGCTCAAGTGGCTAAGGCGCTAGCCATATACACCTGAGCTGGCGGGTTGGAATCCAGCCTGGGCCTGCCAAACAACAATGACGGCTGCAACCAAAAAATAGCTGGGCGTTGTGGTGGGCGCCTGTAGTCCCAGCTACTTGGGTGGTGGAGGCAGGAGAATGGCTTGAGCCCAGGAGTTGGAGGTTGCTGTGACCTGTGATGCCACAGCACTCTTTCCAGGGCGACAGCTTGAGGCTCTGTCTCAAAAAGAAAAAAAAAAAAAGTAGTTCTTTAAATTTAGGGGTTTTTTTGTTTTTTGTTTTTTTGTGGTTTTTGGCCGGGGGCTGGGTTTGAACCCGCCACCTCTGGCATATGGGGCTGGCGCCCTCCTCCTCTGAGGCACAGGCACTGCCCTAATTTTAGGTGTATCAGTATAACCTGAGAG
>CAUYRH010130732.1:0-13325 GCA_963574655.1 Perodicticus potto | reverse complement strand
TTTTCTTAAAGTTTCATAGTTCTCTTTATAGAGATCTTTCACATCCTTTGTTAGGTAAACTCCCAAATATTTCATCTTCTTTGGCACTACTGTGAAAGGAATAGAGTCCTTGACTGTTTTTTCAGCTTGGCTATTGTTGGTATACATAAAGGCTACAGATTTATGGGTGTTGATTTTGTAGCCTGAGACGTTGCTGTGTTCCTTGATCACTTCTAAAAGTTTTGTAGTAGAACCCCTTGTGTTTTCCAGATACACAATCATATTATCTGCGAAGAGTGAAAGTTTGATCTCTTCTGACCCTATGTGGATACCCTTGATCGCCTTTTCTTCCCTAATTTCAATGGCTAAAACTTCCATTACAATGTTGAAGAGCAGGGGAGACAATGGGCAACCTTGCCTTGTTCCTGATATAAGTGGAAATGACTTCAAGTTAACTCCATTCAATACTATATTGGCTGTGGGTTTGCTGTAGATGGCCTCTATTAGTTTAAGAAATGTCCCTTCTATACCAATTTTCTTAAGTGTTCTGATCATGAAGGGATGCTGGATATTGTCAAAATCTTTCTCTGCATCAATTGAGAGAATCATATGGTCTTTATTTTTTAATTTGTTTATGTGCTGGATTACATTTATAGATTTACGTATATTGAACCAGCCTTGAGATCCTGGTATAAAGCCCACTTGGTCATGGTGGATAGATGGGTCATAGACGAGTTTAAGAAGGCCATTACCAAAGTTTTGGCACAAAAGAACAATAAAGACATGAATTATCAGAACCTCTGGGATACTGCAAAGGCAGTTCTAAGAGGGAAATTTATAGCACTGCAAGCCTTCCAAATTCATATAGTGATTAAAAGACCATGAAGGCTATGTTAAATAGTTCAATGAAAATATTTCAGATTGTATATGAAGTCAGCACATTGTGCCCCATGATTGCACCAATGTACACAATTATGATTTAATAAAAAGAAAAAGAAAAGATTCAAAAACATCAAACAACAGTACAATGAGACAATTTAGGAGATGGGCATTCACACCCAGCAGATACAACAGTCTTTCAAAAACTATTTTGTACATAAAGATTCAAAAACATCAAACAACACTACAATGAGACAGTTTAGGAGCAGCAGATGGCTGGCTTTAAAACAACGGTATGGCTATACCACTTAGGAGTCGAATAAGCCTCCATCAACTTCTAAAATTCTGGGTAACAACCTGTTTCACAGGACTATCAAGACGACTTTGATAGATAACATTCACTCGTTCATTATTTATTCAGCAACTATTATGTTCCAGGCCCTGAAACACACCAAACAATGTTTATATTTAATTTTTATTCTATTGGGGATGGGGGGAATATATACTAAATGGGTAAAATAAATGAGGCCATTTCAGGTTTTGGTAAAATAAAACAAGGTAACAGTGCCCAGAATCTAGAAGGTGCTCATATGTTTCTTTCATCTTTAAAGATGATATATAACTTCTTCTATTTAATGTATCGTTATTTCTGTTCTTGGTTAATTATCCAAAAAAAAAAAAAAAAGTTATAGTTTTTGTCACATTAACACTTATTCTTCACTCCAAACAGAATGAACAACATTCTAAACAACATATCAGAATTCTGATAAATAAAAAGAATCCAAAATAATCCCGGAGACAGAAGGACTTTATGTATCAGAATTCTGATAAATAAGAAGAATCTAAAATAATCCCTGAGACAGAAGGACTTTGTGACTGAAACATCAGAAGTTTATGGAAAGACACAGGGCCTCATTTTTAAGATCTGACTCGTGACTGTATTAGCTATCATTGAGTGTCCTTCCATAGTCAGAAAACCGTGTAGGAGATGGGGGTTAGGAAAGAGCATTTTCTTCCCACAAACTTTTATGGATGTCAAAATTGGAGCATCAAATATCCACCAGGGAAATCAATCTTTGATGACACGATTAGGGCTCTACACAAAAAAAGTATGTGGATATTTAAGCATCTCCTGAGAAAGGTCAGATTACATGTAACATAATGTGATTATTTAAACTCCTTTTTTATTAAAGAAGTAAGGACAGCAAATAAAGGATTTACTTCTTTAAACTGCAACATTTTACAGCTATGTACAATAGAATCCCTTTGTTGTAAATTATAACTGTTGGCTAATCGTGTCATTTTAAAACTCCATTAAAGTAGAAATCAGGATGGGAAAAAAATCAAGAAAAGGTTTTATTTTAAAATATAAAATGTATGTGCCTTCGCCAGCCTTCTGATGTCGTGCCAAAGTCTTGTCTCACAAGGTAGATTTCCTAAGTCCGCCATTGTCCTGCTTGTCTAAAACCAAACCCATGTGCTTCAGCTTGGATTTCCAGTACCAACTTCTTCAAAGTGGCAAGAGAAGCTAAAGGTACCCAACGGCAAAATTCTTCCAGTTTTGTATACTTCTCTGGGCTATGTGTAATTCAAATGCAAAATTGTTATAGGAATTCATCTTTAGGGATTTAACTAAGGAACTCAATTTACACTGACAACTCTCTCTTTTCAATCTCATTCTCTCCTGAATTATGTAATATCTAATTAAATTACTTGTCAACAAGTATAATTTGCATAAACAGGTTTAGTTAAAAACACGATCAATATTTAGCAAGTCCACAACTCAGCCTGTTGGCAGCCGAAATGGTGGCAGGGGCTGGGCGACCTGTAGCTTAGTAGTTAGGACACTGACCACATGCAACTGGCGAAGGTGGGTTTGAACCCAGCCAGGCCCTGCTACACAACAACCAAAAAAATAGCCAGGAGTTGTGGCAGGCGCCTGTGGTCCCAGCTACTTGGGAGGCTGAGACAAGAGAATCCCTTGAGCCCAAGAGTTGGAGGTTGCTATGAGCTGTGACATCACAGCACTCTATTGTGGGCAACAAAGTGAGACTCTGTCTCAAAAAAAAAAAAAAAAAGAAAGAAAGAAATGATGGCAGAGGATTTCAACAGTGTGTAGTGCACTATAGGCCTTTCACAGAGAAATAGAAGTTACTGGTAAATCCAGTGGGTTTGAGAATTTATAGAAAAATTTTAAAATATTAGGCTACTCAACAGTTAAAGTTAAAAAATAAAAAAGTATCCAAAACAGAAAAATGTTCTTCAAACTATTAACCTGCTGCAAATACCTCAATTCTGCACATATTTTTATTATAGAAATCATAAACATCTTTAAATAATTCTATAATTAAAAGTAGCAGGTAGATTTCTACATACTCTAGCTAGACCTATTCTCAATTGATCTGCTCACCAAAGTACAACTGTCAATCCATGTTACAATCTTTTCTTTTCTTTTTTTTTTTTTGAGACAGAGTCTCATTTTGTCACCCTCAGTAGAGTGCTGTGGCGTCACAGCTCACAGCAATGTCCAACTCTTGGGCTTAGGCGATTCTCTTGCCTCAGGCGCCCACCACAATGCCTGGCTTTTTTTATTGGCTGTTTTAGCTGGCCAGGGCTGGATTTGAACCTGTCACCCTTGGTATATACCCACACCCTACCCACTAAGCCACAGGTACTGCCCCCATATTACAATCTTATCTAATGTGTCTTAGAAGTCACTTTTTAAGTATTAAACTAATAATCAAAGAAGTTGGAGACAACTGGTTCAAGTGCAAAGCTATGCAATTATATACCGGTCTTTCTCTAAAAGAATAGCTCCTTCTTTGCTTATTGACACAAAACTTCTCCTCTTGCTAAATAAACAAGACCATAACACACCTCAAGTGAATGGTACCAGTCATATTTTTATGACTTCTGGCTAAACCACTGCATTAGTTCTTTATTCCAGAACTTCCAGTAAACAGGAAAATTCACTTAGGTTGAGCTGCAAGTCACCTATGTATAGATTGGTGTGAACCACATAGGTTCTATTCCTACTGACAATACAATTTTAGTGTCAAATCTTGAGATTCAGAAGAAGGGTTTTGATCATCTACATAGAAACTTAAAAACCAGACTTTAAAACAAAATCTCTCCATATAAATAACCAAAGAAGGTCTTTGAATTAACCTTAATCATCATTTCCTAAAGTTGAATTTTAGTTATTTTTTTGCTCCCTTACCTAACCCTGCACTGAATTTTATTTTTGGAGAGAAAACTTGAGCAAAAGTTATTCCACAGAAAACCTACAGTCTCAGAAATTTCAACAGACGTCAATTCTTCAGTTTTCCATAGTTTTGCTGTTTTTTGACCATGATTGGTAAAAAAAAGCTGCATACTACGGAAATGCTTATTTGCAGACATTTACCAAGTCGAACCACATAGGCTGTGACGCAGTGAAAAAAACTAAATGCCCCAAGAATGAAAGTGAAGAGGAAAATGTTCGTATCTTAAGTAACTGCACATATTCGTGTTTCCCCTTCAGCATATATACTGCCGAACCCAAAACCAAGTGCTGGAGATTCAGTCATTAACTGAAACTAAGAACATCAACCCCTCAGGGGCCTCATCCCCATTTCTCTGACCCAAATGAGTGAAGAGCATAAAAAACTAAGGCTTCTAATTCCAGTATACTGTAGATCAATAAGCATTTCTTGTTAAAATGTAAAATCTCCTTTTGTTACATAATTAGTATTTTTAAAAGAGAAAGCATGGGTTCTCATAAACATGACACTTCTTTAAACTGTCAGGAAATGGCATTACAGAGAATATAAAGTGACAGGAACTCTCAGGTCCTGCCCTGGGGAACCTAAACTGAAAAAGGTTTGAGAGGGAACTTAGCATGGGCTATCAAATTTTTAAAATGCAGTCAAACAGGATATTCGAGGCTAGGAAGGGTAGGGAAAAGAAGGGTTGGGGCAGATTTGTTTAAAAAAAAAGACAAAATTCCAACTAGGTAAGCAGAATGAGTTTAAATATTCCAGGATGATTGTGTTACAGTTTCAAATAGTTAGAAGAATACTGAATGTTTCCAACACAAAGAAATGATACATTTCTGAGATGGATATGCTAATTACCCCCATCTGATCACTACAGACAAATACAGTGGAACCTCTCTAAGTTGACCATCCAAGAGGCTGTAGCAAACTAGGCCACATACAGCGGTGGTCAGTAGAAGGAACTAGGCCTACTGTACTGCCACGCATACGGCCACCCCATCCATGAAAATTAGGTCAACTTAAGGAGGTGGTCAGTGTAGGGAGGTGGTTAACTGTGCGGGGTCTAGTGCATTATCTAGACATCACTATATATTCCATTAATATGTACACTTATTACTTGTCAATTGAAAATAGCAAATTTTAAAAAATTTAAATGCTGCTTGTCAGTAAAGTACCACAAGAATGGAAAAACAACTATCTAATGTACTTAATATTAATATGAAGCCAGTAGGCGAACTAATACACACCCATACAAGAGAAAAACCCAACTCAATTCAAGAAGGGAGGGGCCGGGGGGATTGGTGAGCTCCTTACAACATAAGGGCGTGTGGCACACCTCCTAGTGTGGGGCACAACTACACGGGGACTTTGCCAGACACTTGTACCCTCTATAAATCTGAAATAACAAACAAAAATGTAAATGCATCAAGAAATTTATACTAAGAGGCAATCACCCAAAGGTAGTGATATTTACATGAATGTTATATAATTTTTATAATAAAAAAGTAAAGTCATTGTGAATGTGCCTTGATAAGAAATTAATTGAATAGATTGTTATAGCCACACAAAGAGGCACAGAGAGAGACAGGAAGATGTGTATGACGTACTAAATGAAAAAGTAACAACTATTTGGACCATAAATCACATTTTCTTAAACTCTACTAATGAAAATGTGTATGTGCAAACTTAAAATGTGTGCATATTAAAATAGCTGGTTGCTGCGGCAGGCATTTGTAATCCAGCTCAAGAGGATCACTTGAGCACAAGCGTTTGAGTTTGCTGTGAGCTATGATGCCCCAGCACTCTACCGAGGGTGACAAAGTGAGAGTCTGTCTCTAAATAAATAAATAAGATAAAATAAAATGCATGCATACTAAAATATGCATAGAAAACAGCTATATCAAACTTGCAGAAGGGTCACAGAAACTCTCTTCTACTAAATAGTATATTAATTTATTTTAGCAGCTATTTATTCCCTAAAATTAAAAAAATTCATATAGAACACTTTAACATTTAAAGTATTTTTTTTTTAATTTTTATTAAATCATAGCTGTGTACATTAGTGCAATCATGGGGCACAATGTGCTGACTTCATATACAATCTGAAATATTTTCATCAAACCGTTTAACATAGGCTTCATGGCATTTTCTTAATCACTATATGAAGACATTTGTATTCTGCATTTAGTACATTTAAAGTATTTTAATCAGAATTTTTTTAACTTGAATTTTTCCATCTTTTTCCTAAAGATTTTCCTTTCCTCTAATATTTGCTAGTTACTATATGGAAACTGAATTTTATCCTAATACATATTGAATATCAGCCCCACAAACTTTAAAGAGCATTATACTCAACTTTGTAGGATTAAACAAACTTATTTTGATACAAAATAACCTTCACCCCAAATATCCACTATCTTTAAAAAACAATGGAACTTATTTTTAAACAATATTTAAGTGGTTTCTATAGCAAAGGGTAAAACTCTCCATATTATTTTTGTTTATATAATCTATAGATGATAGTATTTTTTCAATAATACCTCACCAAAACATTTTCTAAAGGTCAAAATTATTAAACTTATTAATGGTTTTATTTTGATTTATAGCATAGCTGTTTTACCATCTAAACTCAAAGCAAAAATTTCATCCTTAGAAAAATTTAGGCCAACTATATAGTTAATTTACCAAACATTTTTAACATTTAAACTTGACTTTTAAAATGACAGTTCATGCTCACTAGAATTCACACTTGTAAAAATAATTTTACTTTCCTAAAATAACTTTTTTAAAGCATTGAAAGGAATATATTTTTACTTTACCTATTTGCTGATGTTGGTATTTGTCACAATTACTGTGATAAAAATGGGTTTCACCTTGCTCTGAAGAAAGCAAACTAAGACGTCTCATCTTAAGTAATCTTGGAGAACATTCTTGAATGTCCAAACCCACATCTCCCAAAAGAATCGGAGGAACAACTCTCTTTAGAAAATCCATTTTAAGGTTCTTCTACATTACTGTAGGCCCATCAGCAGACAGAGGGTGCCGAAGCGGACTTCCTTGGCGAGAAGTTAAGGTGCTCTATTACTTGTGTCAAAGAGCAAAGGACACCGTGTGAATTTAGGCGGTGCTAAACCCCAGTAGGTCATCTGCCAGCTGTTTTGAAGCTGATTTTTAAGACATTTACTGTCCATACTGATAAGAAACCTGAACAGCTATACACCATGAAACTGCACTTCTTTTATGTATAGATGTAAGTACAAAATGCACATGTGTGCATAGTCAATGGGTGTTAACAGCAAGATTGAGGCCATAAAATGTTTATCATCCATCCAGTTTAACATTTACACTTCAAAACCCTGCACTGTGATATAATGTAAAGACAAATTTACTTTGGTCTCTCCATTTAAATAAACAGAGTTGAAGTGTCAAACAGTAACTTGTATTCAAAAGATAATTCTTATCATTTTGAAAATTCACTAACAGACCTCAGGAACATCAACTTTTACAAAACATGAAAAGGAATCATTTAAAAACTTTATGCAGTATTATGAATATTTCAACATATTGGAGCACAAAAATACTCCTTACTATAATCAATCATACTTATCAGTGGTAGTGGTAGATATCTTGGCATAAATTATTTATAAATGGATAATTTAACATATAGGGGACTGAAAACAAAGTTGGAGAATTTAAACTATAAATATTTAAAATTCAATAACACACTAATCCTATAGAAAGTGTTTAAAAAATTGAGCATTCTATTTATTTTAAAATAGCAAAAGTCGCTGATATCACTGCCTCAGTGTAAGCCAGCATGATGCAACAGTCCAATGAAAGGGCATCTATGGAACACTTAGAAGCTGAAGTTAATACCTCGCTTCCTTCCTCTGCCTGCCCTCTGGTGGGGGTACGAGGAGAGTAAGAAAGAAACGAAAAAAACCAGGAGAATAAAGAGTAAGGCCCCTAAGTAATCACATTTATAACTTTGAATGATACATGATAATTTTTAAAACCCAATTCACTTAGTAAAACACGCACAATCTCACTCTTCCAATATCCAACATGAAGAAAACGATTTACATAATATTTCAAAACATGAAGCAAAAATGGTCTATACAGATCTAGTAGGAAGAAAATGGCTATATCAGAAAGAATAAATTTCTGGCTCTGAATTACTTAGTTTTTAATGCATATTCTTCTACCACCTTGTTAAGAAGTCAACTGTACTTTATTTTACTCACTTGAAAGATAATCACTGAAGGTCCTTTACATGTAAAGCATTGACACAGTGTTAAGAATCAGAGAAAGAAAAAAGAAAAGATTCCGAGAAAGATTTGAGGATTAATACAAATCCTGTCTCAAGGACTCCTATAGCAAGAAAAGGGGGAAAGCACACTGGAATCAAGTAAGAGATTTAGGTTTCTTAAAGCAGGACTATATCTAATAGGGGTGGGGGGGGAGGAAGACCTTTAAGAAGAGAAGCAGATTCTCTCTTAATCCTGGAGCATAAGAGGTTCTAATCGAGATCCACTCAGCCGATTACCCACAACAGAACACGAACTGGCCAGAATCACACACCGTCTGCCTTCGGGGCCTGAACTTATCCCTTCACGAGCTTCCCAGGGCTTCCTCCCTTCGTGCCTCTCTCCCTGGAGATGATTTCATGTCCTCGACATCTTCTATCTGTGGTTCCCACAGGTGTCCTAATCTACGAAGCCAGAAACGAAGACGCCCTCGCTTGTCCACCACACGCACGGCCACCATCTGTGTCACCCTGAACCTCACCACCCCAAGCTGCGTTCCCACTGCACAAAGGGAGGGGTTGAGGGGAAGGGGAAAGGATTAGATGTTATAGGAGAGGGCGTGAGATTTTGCTTGGATTTCCTTCATTCAACAAATGTTGGCTGAGCAGCTTCTCCGATGATCTTTGTAAGATACCAAGCCATCGAAGGCACAGCTCTCTCCCCAAGAAGCTTACTGTCGGAAAGAGGAAAGTGTCAACTCTCACACAGCTGCAATACTCTCTGTAGGGCGGAGCAGAGCCTGCCCAGCGAGCTCCTCTGCCCAGTCTGCTTCTCACCTCTTCTCTTTCCAGGAGCTGGTCCCTGATAAACACCCTGGAAGCTACGCTCCTTTCAACATCGGCAGCCAAAGAACTCACCCTGAGACACACCACCCAGGGGAAAGCATGGCACTCAGGTGACAAATCCATGCCCATGACTAGTGGAAGCTGAGGGGGAGACGCCATAAAGCCTTGTTTACACCTTGACATATCGAAGCACCTTGGTTAATTACCACAACTTTGAACTCCTAGTACAACAGTTACGGGATCGAGAACTTACATTAGAATCTATTAGCTAAAACACAATCTTTAAAAATCTCTTCAGACTTCAGTCACTATTTAGTCTTTAGGATATTTGCTATAAGCTTACCGTATCACTTGAGACAATAATTTCTTGGTGGTGACCTGGATCATCTAATCCTGACCTTTTGACTCTTGAGTAGTTTTGAGAATTAAGCATTTAGCTGTTAGTCATCCAAGATTCCAATAAATGGCTTCAGCTCTAGAAGAAAATAAAACACAACATTTACATGTTAGGTATGTTTATACATACTAGAATAAATACATTTGTGTGCTACTCATATATCTAGCCTGAAATTTCAAAGTAATGCAAAATTACTGAGAATAGTTTCACAAGCTCCTCCTCATCCCCAGCTTCAACAAGTCACCCATGGCAAATCATGCTTTATTTATATTTTCATCCATCCCTCAACCTCTACCCCACCCCTCTTATTCTGAAGCAAATTCCAAATATCCTATCATTTCATCTGTAGATAAATCAGTATGTATCTCTGAGACAAAGATTTACTTGTTAAACATAAGGCAATACCATTATTATTTCAATAACATATTGATTTATTTATAATATCAACTACAAATCAGTGCTAAAATTTTCCCATCTCTCTCCTAAGTGTCTTTTAACAGTTTGTTTTAATCCAAATCTAAACAAAATCCACACAGGGCAATTGTAACTGTGTCTCTTAAATCTCTCTTTTTTAAAAATCTCTTTTAATCTATAGTTTCATCCCTTTCTTCTCTATGTAGTGACAAGTAATGCTTTTACTACCAATAACTAATATACCAATGCCTTAATTATTCAATACTTAATAATGCATTATTTTAGTTACTAAAATAAACATAGACAGTTCCTATATCTACTAGACCTAACATTTATCCAATCTACATATAATGTTTGGTATACATATTTTTCAACGTCTAATTATAATAACTCTAATGGATTCATGGGCCATGAAGTATTGTACCATTTCTGTGATACATGAACTTTCATGCTTCCATGAAATAAAATAATATCATTATTTTCAAGAAATAAAACCAATGACCACAGAGAGTTGTCTTTTAATAAAGACTCACAAATAATAATGCACATTCCATCTTTTATTATCATTAAAGGTCTTGGAATTTTTAAACAATTAAATAAGCCAAATCTTAAAGCTCGCACTGAAACTCATATTACTCTTATGTCATTACCAGTTTCTTATTACTTTTTCTGTTTAACGAACTCAGTTCCCAACCCAACAGAAAGGGCTCTCTAAAACATGAATTTTGTGCTTAAAACTCTTAATTTGAAATTTGCTTAGCCAAGATAGAAAAATATAATATTCCATTTACTTACAGGCATAATCAACTAAAAAATATGGTAAATATGAATAAAACACTAAGCTATTTACACTGGCTCATAATTAATATAATTCAGACTTATTAGAATTTTTGACTGCCCAATCAAATATTTCTAAATCTATTAACAATGTGGTATATATATTTCTGCCATAATTCTTGACTCACAGAATCATTTCTCCTTCAAAGCAAAGAATACTTATGTATTCTTTGACAAACAGCATGTCATATCTTGTGCATACAACAATATATTGAACAATATTTAATGAGACTGAAACAATTTTGCACTTTAACTTCCAGGATGAATCACAAAAGCAATCACTATTCGATCACCAAGCAGTTAGGGAATACTACAACACTCCCAGCAGGACAGACCGTACCACCATGTCCAGGTATTTCATTTTGCTTTGCCTTCAAAGCAAAGCAAAGATTTTCTGTGCAGATATAGCAAATGCTAAAGCCATGCTTTTTACACGTTCTTGCTGTTCTTGTAACCATATTGTCATAGATTTATGACATTTCATGAATTCCCAATATTTGTCCAAAATTTTTTAATACCTCTTCAGTAGACACACAACTTTGTTTTCCAACTTTTCACTTTTGATAAAACAAGCATGTCTTTTGGTCACCCTGGAAATAGTTGACTTATCTGTCCCTGGCTTTCTTTATAAATTATAATCATTATTAGTAGGGCTAAGAGCGTTGGGTTTTTTCTGAAATTTTTTGATCTGTTTTCTTGTACATCAAGCAAGTTTTCACTGTTGTCTCCATACATGTTACTAACATGGGATTTATTTTTATTTTCATTTCACTTGAATTATTTGGAGAACATTTTGTAAGCAAAAGAGAGTAATTTTTCCTATTACTCTTAAACTACTACTTTTGAAACAGTGAAGGTCAGGGAGGTTAGTTAACTGGATGGGGTTATGCTCTACATATGAACAATGTCTTTTTTTCTTATTTAAGAAGAAAAAAGTCAAATAAACAAGGACATCAGTGGTATGTGACAACACTGAAAACTGTAACCAGCCAAACAGCACAAGCTTTATAGGGCAAGAATTTTCACCTACAGTAGGAGCCATAATCCAGAAGCTTCCATAGGTAATAAAGATAACAGTCGCCCAGCTCTGGTGCTTGGGAGGACCTGGAGGCAAATGAAATCCTCCAAGGAGAGTCTAGTTTCACTTCAGTCCAGAAAGTAAAAGTGGAATGGGTGTTCAGATGATATATTAACCTCGTTCCTTTCAGGAATAAAACTTCTAGAATAACAAAAATGTCACTAATTTATTTATCTTAATTTTAAGATATATGATGTGTGACTGTTCCTATATTAATATAGGAAATAACCTCCAGCAAATAAAGGAAAAATTAAGAGTAAATGCATCTCAGATATTCACTGCAGTATTCAATACCTGTCTGTATGCTCGGAATACTTAATAATTTGAAAAGAGAACAATGAAGTTATGGCACTGGTACAAAATAAATTGGAGCTCAACAAAAAGAACAATTTAATTATTAAATAATAAAAAAAGGATTGGAGGGCGGGGCCTGTGGCTCAAAGGAGTAGGGCGCTGGCCCCCTATGCCGGAGGTAGTGGGTTCAAATCCAGTCCTGGCCAAAAAGTGAAATAAATAAATAAACCTCCTTCTTTAAAAAGAAGGATTGGAGTCCTTGCTCACTGAGTTTTTAGGTAAAAGTTGTTAGGACTGCTGACGTTCATATAAAAGGTTATAGAAAGGGTTCCCCAACTGGGTAAAACAATTAGGGTAAATTTCTTCAAAGATCCTAACTTAAACCTCTACATTTGACTTCAAAATATATTTCACATTATACTTAAATACAAGAGTGTGGTAACTGAGAATTCACATTTCAACTAAAGGAAGAAATTGTACTGCAAGATAGGGGCTCTATGAGGACCAATTCCTGTCCTTCTATTAAAATTATTCTGGGAATCTCATAAGGCTTCTCAATATAAGGCAAAAACCAAAATGATGTGAATGTTCTGATAGCCTTTTTAGAGTGAGGACGCAATCATTTTCAAATGAATTTAAGATGATAACTGGGTGGAGAAGCAGAAGAAGATGGCGCTCACCAGCTTTTTACCTGCACCTACTTAGCTGTCTCAGGACCAACCTGAGGCTGAAGAAAAGGCAAGATCCCAGAGATCACGGCAGACCTCACTGGGCTCTTCCCGGAGAGAACCTCCCCCATGCGGGTACCGATTAGAGGATTTTGGAGATGGAGGTGCTTTTCCAGAAATCCACTGGGCCCAGTATCCATTGGATATGGGACAAAAGAAAAAAATGTCAAATGCGTTGGCCATTCAGGTGCATCCTGAAGGGAAGATAAAGTATAATGCAACTGCCCGACAAGGAAAGTATAGAAAATACAGAGACCTGGTTCCAAAGGAGGTTATGAACGCAGATGATCCAGACTACACAGACCCGATGAAGAAGCTATTAGAGAGATAATAAAAAAGACAAGGGTAGCCTTAGAAAAATCTGTATCAC
>CAUYRH010130730.1:0-31805 GCA_963574655.1 Perodicticus potto | reverse complement strand
GGAGAGGAACGGAGAGAGCATCTCTCTCCCCACTTGAAATCTCTCCCTCTACCAGGAGCTTTGGTGTTTTCTGTAAATCAATTCTGTCTTACCACGGAGGGGTGGGGGGGGAATAATGTAATGAAGAATAATAAAATACATATATTCAAAATCTAAAAAAAAAAACATTGCATGATGGTGGTAAACAACAAGAAAAAAACAGTGGAAAAGTAGAAGAATATTGGGAGGGGAAGTATAGTTATGTTTTAAATAGACTAGAAAGGGGGATTGCCTCTCTTCCAAGGCTATCAGACTGCTGTGTCTGATGTAGGCAAGAGAGGCCCCAGCTGTCAGTAGTGTCTTGTTTTGAGGTCATCTAGTCTCTCTTCTATCTTTTAAGCAGAATTATATAAGATATAAGATAAAACATGGAAACATAGGAAATGCATGAACTTAAAATATTGAATGAACTATAATCAAATTCTCCATTTATTTTCTTGCCTATTCCCATCACCAGAAAACCTCCAAATAAATGGTTGGATTTCTACAAGTGAATAAATCCAGTTAACCCAGTGACTTTCCTGGTGACATCCCAGAAAAATAAAGACATGGGGAGATTTTTCTAAAAGAGTCCTATTTCTAGATTCCGTGGCTTTTGCCAAATGTATTAGTTGTCCTTTCCTCACTCTATCTTCTCAGGTCCAGCAACTTCATCAGCCACTCATTTTGGGGGCTCCTATCCTGAGGGTTGTACACTCTATTGTACTCTGAAGGGTGCTAAAAAGGGGGTGAAACAATCTCTGATGTGCAGGAGCTATTGATTTCCCTCCCTCAGTCTGCTGGGCCTGTTCCTCTCCTCTTAGAACTTTTGATCATTCCAATCTCAAAGACTAAGCACAACTGTCCCCTTTCCATGAATTTTCTGTTCACAGCTATGTTTTTTTTCCTATTTTTTCATTTGTTTTTACATATAGTGTTTCACTCTGTGGCCCGGGCTGGAGTATAATGTTGCAATTATGGCTCACTGCAGCCTTGAACTCTTGATCTCAAGCAATCCTCCTGCCTCAGCCTCTTGAGTAGCTGGGACTACTGTAGCATACCACCATGTCCAGATAATTTTTTTAATTTTTTTTTTTTGAGATGGGAGTTTTATTATATTGTCCAGGCTTGTCTTGAACTCCTAGCCACAACTAGTCATCCTACGTTGACTTCCCAAAATGCTAGGATTAGAGATGTGAGCCACCATGCCCATTCCACAATTGTTTTTTTCTGAAAGTCTTTCAGTTTTGGGAGTCAGGTTCTGCAAAAATGAAAAAAGGAGTCACCAATGCATGGAGTGGCTAGGAGACAGTTCTGAAATAAGAAAATAGAGGATTGGCCTAAAAGAATCAGACAGAGTGGGATAATTATGGAGGAGTAGGAAGGACCTTACAATGAGGAGGATAATACATGAAAGGTGCAGAGGTCTGGAATCAAAAATGCCATATGCACTCTGGTTCAGCCATTATGGAAATATTCATATAGGAAAAAAGTAATAGCATAGATCAGGGGGTTCTCAAATTTTGGATCAGTGTGGCCCAATAGAAATGTAATCCAGGCCAAATATGTGATTTCAAATTTTCAGACACATTTAAAAGTAAAAATAAATAGATGACATTTATTTTATTATATTTTATTTAATTCAACATACCCAATATATTATCATTTCAACATACAACTAATTTAAATATTAATATATGAATAATAAAATGTGATTTTTTTTATGTTTTACTTTTATATAAGATCTTTGGAATCCAATATATACTTTACATTGTAGAATTTCTTAATTTGGACTAGCCACATTTCAAGGGCTCAGTAGCCACATGTGGCTACTGGCTACCATGTTAGGCAGCCCCACTTTGAAGTATCAATTCTGTCTATAAAGTATCTAGCTATTGTTAATACTATTTTCCAAATTACATTCTGGCTACTTTCTGGACAGCCCTGGTATATCAGAATCACCTAAAACTTTGTGATTCAGTAGATCTGGGGGAGAATACAACAACTGCATTTCTAAAACATTCTCCCATGACATGGTGGTCAAGAAGCACACTTTGAGAACCACTGGTGTAGATAAGCCTGGTTGGATGCTAGAAACACCTTTGGGGTTAAGAGCAAGAAAAGGCACCTGTTCTCCAAGCCACACCTGAGGCCACTTCACTCAGAGACTCTGAAAATGGGACTCTAGCGTTGATATTTTCAAAAACTTTTCTGGAATATTTTCGTTAACAGCCGGTTGAAAGAACCACAGAGGAAGGAGGAAAAAAAGACTACAAAGATGCTTAATAAACAATAGCAGCAAAGTAAAAAAAAGACAAAAACACCAAAATGTTACGGGTGATTTTTAAGTAAGGCAGTGGCACGTGATGAAAGCATCACTTTGTTGTGTGCCTGCCCTGGTGAAGAGAGTAACCTGTACCACCAAAGGGTTAGAAGAAGCTTAAAGTCATTCAAGTGCTACAAATGAGGTGGAACCATGCAAGGAGAAGGGAAGTGAGGGGCACACCTCTCTTTTCAATCGCATGACCACTGTAGATCGATGGAACAAGGGTGTGGACTATATACCAGTGGGAAAACCGCGTTATTTGTTCAGTCCATCCTAAAGCAATAAAACAGCATCACCCATTAAAATGGCCGCAGAGGCCACGTAAGAAAGGTAGCAAAAAGAGGGGCGAGGAGAAAAAACAACAGAGTTGACTTCGTATGCACACATTCAGGAGTAACCAAACCACTGCCCAAAGGCCACATGCAGTTGTCACTGAGGCTTGTTTTGCTTATCTGTGGTATCAGATACTGTGAAAAACTGCCATGAAGGCTATGTTAAACAGTTTGATGAACATGTTTCAGATTGTATATGAAACCAGCACATTGTACCCCTTGATTGCACTAATGTACTCAGCTATGATTCAATAAAAAAAAACCAAAAAAACAGATACTGTGAAAATTATGCATGAACCTTTTCTTTGATCATCAGTTATTTATTTAATGTGTGGCCCAAGACAGCTTTTCTTTTTGCAGTGTATGGTGGGAGGGGGGGTAGAATTAAATACCCCTGGACTGTAAATGGAGGCTGCGTTTAATTAAATTTGTTAGGCCTGATCTATAGGTGTGCAATTCCCTCCCGTTAGTTCATCTCGCATTCTTACCCCCTCCTCTTGCCCCTAAACCCCTAAAACTTGCTGTGTTTTTCCTCAGGCCAGACTTGGCACTCTCTTCAAGACTCCTAGTCTCTAGGAAGTAGGGTCTTTTGTCGTCTGAGCCTCTGGTTTCAGGTTGAAACTCTGGGAAAACAAGTTATCAAAGATGCCTTGTCAGCTAAAACTATGAACAAAAGCCAACAAAGGTCAGCTATTCATGGAAAAACTGTTTGCAGTTTGGGGATGACTAAAAATAGGTATATGTGTGGGTAGCTAACCAGCATAAATTCATAAGGACAGTAAAGATTTCAAGACGTTAAGCCACATTGTCTATCAAATACCACAGGCGTATACTCTGTGAGAGCAGATGTGGACTATTGCCAACATGCCACAGAATTTAGGTCACATAAAAGCAATACAGGAAAGACCCAGGAATGAATGATACTCCTGGCAATGGAGGTCCTCTCCATGTCACCTCAGATACGGAACTTAACAGCGTGCCAATCAGTAACCAATAGAAAATAGCCGAGGAAAGAATTACAAGTATCAATTAGTCAACACATGTTTAAATCACACACTTAATGTTATTGTTATTTATACTCATCCTCTTCCTCATTGCAGGCTGATCTTTTTCAATGTATGAGCTTGGGCAGTCTCTAAAGCCTATTAACAGGGACTTTGATAAGATTATTAACAAGTTTTTAGACTAAGCTGCCATTACCTTTACTGCATTCTAGTTTCTTTGTTCTCCATCTGGTATTCTCTTTCTGTTCCTTTGTCATCTTTTTTATTCTTATCCAGAATCTTAAAAACGTTCCCACTGAGCCCATTATCAAATTACCAAGCAAGATTGGCAATTGAATTACATCCTTGAGCCTAAATTTTAGTTCTGAAGAGCCTCCTTTATTTTTACAACATGCTCCCCCAATTTGCTGGCTCAAATCTCTCTTTGGGCCAGAGATTCTATTTCCCCAACATAAATTTATTACACTCTCAAATCCATGATCAGCAGACCACAGAACGCCATCATCCTTGTCCGGGAAATACCTACACTGTCTTCTTTATAATATCTACAATCGCACTGGTGCTTACCCAAAAATTCAAAGTCACTTTTGAATTCTTGGGAAAGGAATTATTTTTGAAGCCAGTCCAACTCAATTAAACATTCTGGATCCTACTAATAACCACAGCAGCATTCATTTGCTCTTATTTAAGAGATAATTTCCTCCATCTCTCTCTACATGTTCTACTAATGAAAAAAAAAACTATTTCTTTACTCACAACACTTCTGACACTAAATATGTGGGGTTTTCCAGACCAGCGATCAATTCTCAACCAACTCTCCAGGCACCAACTCAGTGTCCTATATTTTAATTCAAGTCTAACCATAGTAACTACCCTGAATTAGCTGAGACACCTCAGATTAAGAGCTCAGTCCTACCAGACTGCCCCGATTCAGACACCCATCTTACGTGGTGGGTCCCCATGTTGCCCACTCTTCTTTCTGACAGCTACAAATGGGAGGTTCCCACTACCCCTTCCTCATGTTTCAGAATTTGTTATAACAGATCACAGAACTCAAGTAAGGCTTTTACTTAAATTTAATGGTTCGGTATAAAAGGATTCAAATGAAGGGGTATATGAAGTGGTAAGTAGGGTGGGTTCCAGAGGAGACCTGAGACAGGGGTTTCTGTGCTCATGGAGTTGGGGTGCACCACTTCCCTGGTATGTGGATGCAATCAACAACCTGAAAGCTCTCTGAACCCCATTGTTTAGGGATTTCATAGAGGTCCCATTTGTCATGCCTTTTAGGAGGCATGATTGTCTAAATCGTTGGCTTTGGGCCCCTCTCCACTCCCTGGAGTTCTGGGAGTAAGACTGAAAATTCCACTCTCCAATCAGGCCTTGGTCTTTCTGGTGACCAGCCCCCAACCTAAATCTTTCTAGGGGACTCCAACCACCAGTCCTCTCATTAGCATACAAAAAATGTATCACTCTCCAGATTTTAAGGATCTTAGCCTCTCTGCTCTCATATTAGGAATCAGGGACTATGACCAAATATTATAGCAACAACAAAAAAATACTCCTAGCATCCTTTTACTCAATCTAAGAGTTTTAGAAGCTCTGTGTCAGGAAACTGGAACAGATGCTAAATATACATTTCTTATTTTATCACATCTAGTTTGGATGGTGATTGAGAATCGTCAATCGCTGATCCTTTTTTAGTCATTGTATATCAGATTAAAACAAACCTTGAGATACCAATTTTCACTTTTATTCTAACTTTTCACAGCAAAGAAAGTTATAGGTTATTTGGATTTAAAGCTTCAAACACACAGCTGAGAAATGAGTTAATTATTTTTAATTTTAAATGACATTAATAAAAATAGTACATCGAGCTTTGCCAAGGCAGAAGTGATTCAAAATTTTTACACTGTGAAATTAATGACTCTAAAGGAGAAAACAAACAAACAGACATAATTTCTTGTAACTTCAAATAGACAGGGGTTAGCATCTACTATAAGGGTTTCTTCAGAAAGTCGAACCTTCTTATGACCCAAATCAGTCTTAGGGTTCTTGTGCAGTGAAACTCAGTAAGTATTTCCTAAAACAAGAAAGACCTCATTGCATTGATTCAAAGCACTGTGCTCTGTAAGCTTGAAAAATGTATTCATCAGAGCTTGGATTTCTGAAGAATTGCTCTTGCCTAGTATGCTGAGTAGGTGTTAGAATATTTATTCTGGGTAAAGTTCTTTACAATATCATCATTTGGAAAATAAGCACAGCAGATACAATACCCCTACTCTCATTTAATTAGTACTTTTTGGAGCTTCTGTAAAGAACTGTTGTGTGGATCAGCATTCATTAATATTAAACATAAAAGATTAAAATCTTACAAGTAATTGCTGCCCTGTAAGTGCTTCACTTGGTTAAGCAAATCTTTTGTGTTTATCAGCTAATTCTCAACTAGATCGTAATTCTTTTAGAATGAACTACCTCCCTACTTAGATCTCATGCAGATCACAGCTTGGTTGGGAACCTACACAAAATCAAGCTATACAAATATCAGTCCACAGTATGGTGATATCATGAAGACCATAACTTATACTGCAATGTGAAATGGAGACTAAGAGGCTTTGGCGGAACCACACTCGTGAATTATGCTTCAAACAAACTAGAGCCATTTTGATTCAAGTTTAAGGAACTGTTACTAACAGAGGAAAAATCTCCACCAGAAGCCTAACTATAACATTTAACATCTAGCATTTCAAACACAAAGGAAAACTATAGAGGACATCTTGTTATTTTTCAAATACTTTTACCAGTCTGATAAAGAAGAATCTAGTAAGTCAGCCTATATGTAATTTTACCTTACTAGGATTCATATCAGCTCTCTGTTTTGGTTTTATACTTCAGTCTGTACCAGAGCCACATACAGTATTAACCTTTAGTCATTTGAGTAACTGATTTTTATCACAAGATTGAAGCAAGATCTATATATTGTATTATTGGTATCTATCAAAATGTCTAGCTCACAATAAATTCTTGGTGAATATTTGATGTAAAAAATTTAACTCAGCAAATAGTTATAAATGAATTTGTGTTATTGCTACAGAACTAACAGGTTTACAAATAATATTCCCAATGCTGTGACTTCTAAGTGGCCTTGTGAGCCTTCAATGCTTAAATAGCCTCTTTGAGCAGGAGCTAAACTTGAGTGTGGAAAAAAAAATAACTCTTAAGCAGGAGCTGTCTACTGACTCTTAAGAAGTTTTAAGTTATTCATAGAAATGAGAAACAATTAAGCTGTATGCATTACATAGTACCACTAAACAATTTTGTGTAAATCTTTAATAGATTTTGATGATACAAATATTATCAAATGACTAAATTTTTTTTTTTTTGTAGAGACAGAGTTTCACTTTATCACCCTCGGTAGAGTGCCATGGCATCACACAGCTCACAGCAACCTCCAGCTCCTGGGCTTAGGAGATTCACTTGCCTCAGCCTCCCGAGTAGCCACAGGAGCCCGCCTCAATGCCCGGCTATTTTCTTGTTGCAGTTTGGCAAGGCTGGGTTTCAACCCAGCCCTCGGTATATGGGGCCGGTGCCTTACTGACTGGGCCATAGGGGCTGCCCCAAATGACTAAAATTTAAGCATCTGCCTTAGAGATTTCTTTTTGAATCTATGCCCTTAGAAACTGACTAGTATTGTTTATTTCAATTGACACTTAAAATCGCCCTTTAAAAAATTTAAATATTATAAATAGTCAATGTAGAAAATTTGAGAAGTATATGAAACTATGAACAATCTTTAAATCACATCTATTCTTCTACTCAAACCAAACCCACAATTAGTGTAAGAAAAGATATAACAAAAACCAGAACAGAAATAAATGATTTTGAAACAAAAATACAAAAGACCAATGAAATGAAAAGTTGGTTTGATAAACAAAATTGACAAACCTTTAGACAGACTAGCCAAGAAAAAGAGAAGACTCCCCCCCAAAATAATATCAGAGATTAAAAAGAAGACATTACAAACTTACTCTGAAGATATTGAAAGAATAATTAGAAGCCACTATGAGCAAGCATATGCTAATAAATTATAAAACCTTGAAGAAAATGGATAAATTCCTAGACAAATACAACTGCCAAGACTGGCCAAGGAAGAAATCCAAAACCTGAAAGAAGTAATGATAAGTGATGAGACAGAAGTAGTAATAAGTCTCCCAGCAAAGTAAAGCCCAGGACTTGATGGTTTCGCTACTGAATTCTATCAAGCATACAAAGAAGAACTAATACCAATCCCACTTAAACTATTGCAAAAAATCAAGGAAGAAGGAATACTTCCAATTCATTCCACAAGGGACATATGACCCTGCTACTGAAATCAGACAAAGACACAACAAATAAAGAAAACCATAGGCCAGTATCTCTGATAAATATAGATGTAAAAATTCTTAACTAGCAAACTGAATTCAACAACAAATTAAAGAGATTGTTCATCATGTTTATGTGGAATTTATCCCAGATATTCAAGAATGGTTAAATATACATAAATCAATCAATGTGATACATCATATAAACAGAATGAAAGATAAAAACCATAAAATCATTTCAACTGATACTGAAAAAGCATTCAATAAAACTCAACTTCCCTTCATGGTAGAAAATCAAAAAACTGGTTGCAGAAGGAACTTACCTCAACATGATGAAAGCCATATACGACGGACATACAGTTAGTGTGATTCTGAATGGGGAAAAGCTGAAAGGCAAAGATGCCCACTCTCACTGCCATTATTTGAAATGGTCCTTGAACATCTAGCTGTACACATCAGACAAGAGAAAGGCATAAAGGACATCAAATTGGAAAGGAAGAAGTCAAATGATCTTTTTTTACAGATGATGTTACATCTAGAGAAATTTAAACTCCACAAAAAAAAAACTATTAGAAATTAGAAACAAATTCAGTAAAATTGTTGGCTACAAAAGCAATGTGCAAAAATCAGTATAATTTCTATATGCCAAAAGCAAACAATCTGAACAAGAAATCAAAAAAACCTATATACAATAGGTGCAGGTAAAATAAAATACCACCAAAGGAGTGAAAGTTCTCTATGATTAAAACTATAAAAACATTGATGAAAGAAATTGAAGAGGAGACACACAAACAATAAGAAGATATTTTATGTTCTTGGATTGAAAGAAACAATATTGTTAAAATGTCCACACTATCTAAAACAATCTACAGATTCAATGCAATTCCCATTAAAACACCAGTGACCTTATCCACAGAAATAATCCTGAAATCCTAAAAGGAAAGATACTAAAATTCACGTGGAACCACAGAAGACACAAAATAGTCATGCTGAGCAAAAAGAACAAAAGTGGAGGAATTTACCTGATTTCAAATTATATTTTAGAACTGTAGTCACTAAAACATCATGGCGCTGGCATAAAAACAGACACCTAGAGCAATGGAACAGAACAGAGAACTCAGAAGTACATCCACACACCCATGGAGAACTTATCTTTGACAAAGGTAATAAGAACATACAGGAGTGAAAGAATAGTCTTCAGTTAATGGTGCTGAGGGAACTGGCTATCCATATGTGGAAGAATGAAACCAGACCCTTATTTCTTGCCATATACAAAAGGCAAATAAAAATGGATTAAGAACTTAAGTCTAAGACATGAAAATATAGAACTATTAAAATAAAACATTGGCGAAAGTCTTTAGGGTATTAGCAAGGGCTTCTTGAGCAATGTCCTCCAAACATAGGCGACCAAAACAAAATTAGACAAACAGGATCACATCAAGTTAAAAGGTGTCTGCACAGCCAAGGGAACAATAGACAAAGCGAAGAGAAAACCCACTGAATGGGGGAATAAAATGGAAACTACCTATCTGACAAGGGACTAATAACTAGAATACATAAGCTCCAACAACTCAGTAGAAAAATATCAAATAATTTGACTAAAAAATGGTCAAAGATCTGAATAGGTTTTTCTCAGAAGGAGACCTACACATAGCCAACAGGTATGTGAAAAAAATGCCCAACATCATTAGTCTTCAAAGAAGTGCATATGGAAACTACAAGGAGATACTTCACTCCAGTTAAAATGCCTTTTATCTCAAAACATGAAATAAAGAATGCAGCAAGGATGTGGTGAAATGAGAACCCTTATATTCTGTTGGTGGATGTGTAAATTAATGCAAACAACATGGACAACAGTAAGCAAGTTCCTCAAAAAACTAAGAATAGATCTACCATATGACCCATCAATCCCACTGCTAGGAATATATCCAAAAGAAGAGAACTCCGTATATTGAAAACATATCTATTGCAGCACTATTCGCACTAGCTAAGATCTGGAATCAATATAAGTGTCTATCAGTGAATGAATGGATAAAGAAATTGTGGTATTTAGAATGAAATCCTGCCATTTGCAACAACATGGATGGAACTGAAGAACATTAAGTGAAATAAGCCAAGCACAGAAAGACAAATTTCACATGTTCTCACTCATATGTGGGATCTAAATTCAAAAAGACAATTGGTCTCACAGATATAGAGTGGAATTATAATTGCCAGAGGCTGGTTGGTGGGGATGGGGGGGAGGAATAAATTAGGAGTCATTAATGGGTGCAAAATTATAGTTACATAGATAAAAGTATTTGACAGCACAACAAAGTGACTATAATTGATAATAAGTTAGGGTGTACTTTAAAATACAAAAAGAGGCTCGGCACCTATGCTCAGTGGCTAGGGCACCAGCCACATACACTGGAGTTGGTGGGTTCAAATCTAGCCCGGGACTGCCAAACAGCAATGACAATGACAACTACAACCAAACAGTAGCCAGGTATTGTGGTGGGCGCCTGTAGTCCCAGCTACTTGGGAGGCTCAGGCAAGAGGATCACTTAAGCCCAAGAGTTTGAGGTTGCTGTGAGCTGTGACGCCACAGCACTCTGCCCAGGGTGACAGCTTGAGATTCTGTCTCAAAAAATAAATAAATAACAAAAAGAGTGGAATTGGAGTGTCCTTCACAAAGAAATGATAAGTGCCTGAGGCCATGGAAATCCCAATTACTCTAACTTGGTTACTCCACATTGTATTCCTGTATCAAAACATCACATGTACCCTATAAAGATAAACAACTATTATGTACCTGTAATAATTAACATTATAATAATTAGCATTGTGGAAGCACCCTCCACAATGCCGTGCTATTTTTTTGTTGTAGTTGTCATTGTTGTTTGGCAGCCTGGGCCTGGTTCAAATCTGCCAGCCCCCGTTGTATGTGGTCAGCTGAGCTACAGGTGCCGAGCCTATATTTATTATTTAATTCTAATTTATTTCAATTTTTCAAAGTTTTGTTCGCTTTGAGAAATAGAAGAAATATAAATTAATTAAAATTAAAATACAAAAAAATTTCCAAACTTGCCATAGCTATCAGAAATAAAACCAACCAACTCATAATATTTAGAGTTTTTATGAAGAATGTTGCTCAGACTACTGTGGTCTCTCTTCTCCAAGGATTCTAACCCTTCTTCCACCAAGGTAATGTTACTCTCCCAAGTATGTACTTTTGAGTTATGTTTGTGCAGGAAGTGCTTTGTTAGATGTTCAACACTCTACCAGGTGTTCTTTCTGTTATTGCAGTTCGTTAACCTTTAGCTTGCTTTGGTGGCTACACCACTTCTTCTAGGAAGGCCCTTCTCCCTGCCTCCTCCATTGCGTTGGCCAGCTATTTCCTCATGTTCATTGACTCAAGTCTTATCTGCTCATGGAATCTTCTGTGTGCTATGCGGCCCTGCATTCTATGGTAAAGATTAGAGTGGGCTCTTTGGGGATTATTACGTTCTGTTAGACGAACACCAGAGAAATACCTCTGTGACCTGATATCTTAAGTAGTTTCTGGGAACACAGTATTTTCTCCTTTAAATTGAAAAGCGTCTCCTCTAGGAAATTTCGATACGCATAAAAATTAGAGGGAGGGAATGTGGCTGCAGCAGGAGATAAATACTGTGCAGGAACTAAATCTGAGCATGGAGAAAAGATAGAGCTCTTAGTCTTGCTGTTCCCACTTACGACCAAAGATGTATTATCATCTGATGTGTTGCTTGACATCCTCTTCCTTAAGAATCAAATTCTCTGCCAGTAGATGCCATATTCTCTCATGCAATTAAACCTCAAGAGGGCCCCTCCTCAATTGCCTGGACTACCATACCTGTCAGAATTTCAGGGGTGTCCTTGGCTTGGGCTCAAGCTGAAAACTCCACCAAATATACAAATAATTAATGTGAACAAGTAAAGAACAATATCATATCACTGAGTGAGAAACTAAATGTATTTACAAGGTCAATCTTTGTTCTAAACACTAAATAACAGCTTTGGCCAATCTGTCAAGCTTTCCTTTCTTGGGAGGTACAAAATAGTCATAGCACTTTGAATGTTTAGATTAGTATGACTTTGATCCCTACTCTGCTCATTATGAAAATTCATGGTTGAGGCAACATTTTTGTTATTACGTGAGCTTTGATTTATCTTCCCAAGAAAGATATGGTCCATCACTATAATTAAATCAGAATAATGGAAGGAATGGTTTTTTTTGATTCATACATTTCTTACAAGATTTGGTTCCTAAACTTGTTTATCATATCATATTGTAATAATTATTTCACGTAATTATTGCCTACTACAGAGCTCTGTCATTATCAGCATAAAACTAAATAATTGAACTGAATTATTTTATTAAGGTGCTGCATAGATGATATTGAGCAAATGCACTTAATGTCTATTAAACAGATGACCCATTTGGGAAGTTTTCTGAAATTTATTTAACTGATTTCTTTTTTTTTTTTTTTTTTTTTGTATTTCTTAGTTGGTCAGTCCAAAGATAGCCGTGAGCAAATGAATATTAAAAATCCAATTTATTTAGAAAGGAAGTAAGTAGGTGATATTTTGTCCCTGGAAAATACTGTTAACAATCATTATATTTAAAAGTCAAAAAAGAGAAAAAAAACATTTCGGTGATATTAAACTTGATTTAGGTTAATAAAGAAACCTAAGGGTAAACCTTTATTTATGTATTTTAGGAAATACTCTAAACTCAGTAATATTTGAAAACATTTTCACACGCATTAAAATATTTTAAAATAACAAAGATGAGTATATATTGGTTTGTGGGATTTTATGGATGGATGGTTAATCTTTTCCAATAGTTCATTAGAAAAAATATGCTCAATTTTTCATGGTTAGAAAATGCCACTAAAAAGACAAAATATCAGCTGTTCGGTTTTATGTATAAAAATGAAGGAGTTTAACTGAGTGCAGAATAAAAGATAGCTTGTATAACCTTTTTAAAAATTATCAAAAGCATTGTCTTTGATGTTAGCCTGACATTTTTCTCTTTGATTAGTCAAAAATAACACCATGGACTTATACAGCACTTTCCTCCAAAGGGACCAAAGAATTTGCCTTTAAAAAACTGTCAATCTGCCATTGTCTCTGAGATAAAGGTGGAAGGGACTTGCAATCTTACAATTAAATAAATTCTCTCTGTTCTGATACATAGAAGAGCTGTCTGGTCTGGGGGGAAGAACAGTTCACCCATGACCCACTCCCTAAGCTCTCTACACACTCCCTTCTTCCTATAACCGTGTCACGGCAGTTCAGTATTTCCTAGCAGGCCCTAGATAAATATTAAATCCGGTCACTAATGGCCACTCTCAGGAAGTCATCTTGGCCTACAACCTTACAGACCAGGGGATCCAAAGGAACTCTTCTGAGTTGGGAATGAGGCATCTCAAGGCACATCAGTTCTTCTTTCACTATTTCTCCATTTATTCCACTGATACCTTTTCTTTTCTTTCTTTCTTTCTTTTTCTTTTCTTTTTTTTTTTTTTGAGACAGAGTCTTACTATGTTGCCCTTGATAGAGTGCTAAGAAGGTAGAGTGGCATCAAAGCTCAAAGCAACCTCAAACTCTTGGGCTTAAGCAATTCTCTTGCCTCAGCCTCCCAAGTAGCTGGGAATATAGGCGCCTGCCACAATGCCCAGCTATTTTTTTCTTGTAATTGTCATTGTTGTTTGGCAAGTCTTGGCTGGGTTTGACTAGCGCCTAGCCTCTGAGCTACAGGCTCTGAACCTCTTGTATCTTTTGAGCTCTTACAAAGTGTAAGGCTTTGTGGTAAATGCCAATCAGTAATAAGCATGATCTACGAGGGCCTTGTCCTCTTGAAGTTTACAGTCCAGCTGGAGAGATAATTAATTCCACAGATAATTATTTAAGTAGAATTGTAAGAAGTATTGTGAAGTGCAAATAGTGGGTACTAAGAAAGCATAAGATGTGCAAATATGACTTGGAGGGTCAGAGATGGCCTCTGTGAGACAAAGACATTGATCCGGGCTCTGAAATAGCAGAAGAATTAACTAGGCTAAAATCAGGAGGAAGAGCTTCCAGGAAATGGCTAGAGCTTTGTTCCAAGATTCTGAAGTGGAAAGAAAAACAATACTGATTATTGTTGCATTGATAAAGTCAAAGAAAGTAAAGTATTATAAGTTAGGCTACTTGAAAGTGCCTCATAAACGGCAAAACTAGGAACAAAAGTTAGTGATTCTTTTAACAGGTTATTACTAGTATTAAAGTTCTCTGAATTTAATAAACTCTCAGGGCTGTGATTTTCTCTCACTACTGCCTTTAAGCAGTGTGTTGGATCACCCTTCTTTACCTCTTACAATATCGTGAGCAAATACCATAGTCATTTAAAAAGTTACAGTTCTTTCTGCCCTCTGATTGCACCAATGTACACAATTATGATTTAATAAAATTATTTTTAAAAAGTTACAGTTCTGAAGACTAGTTGCACCTATAAGAATTCAGTCTAAATCAAAATTTTAATATCATGTCTAATTCAGGTATTTCCCACCCCAACCCCACACACACTTGTGCCCCTGCTCTTATTAGCTCAGGCCAGATTTGGGGTCTAAAAAGATTTGTTGATCTTTCATCCTTCCTCTCTTTTTTGACCTGGTTGGCATCCCCAGGGTAATGGAGGTAGGAGAGTGTCTGGAGATGGGAGAGAGTCCGGGGTGGGGGGATAGTTGCTAAAGAGGGAGTTAAAAGAAAATGTCAAAATCTTGCCTGTCTGGGCACTGTTATAATCTATTCATGTCCTCAGTTGTGGCAGGTATGCAGGCTTTTTCCTACATTTGAGAGTTTGGGGGAGTTTTCCATTAGGACCTCTAAATGACAACATTCCCTGACATAGATGACACACTTTCCTGATGAACTCTCATAACTCCTCTCACTCTGTGCCCTCCACAATCATTCCAGGGGCAGCCCCACAGGCTCCTTCAGCTGAGGTCTTCACACTCCATAAACAGCTTTCTTTGACCAGGTTCTGTCAACATGCCTCAAGTGGTGACTTTTCACTGGATTCAGCGGACTCATGGAGATGTGCATCCATGCTGCTGTTAACGAAACCACTTTCCTTGCTCCTCCTGCAATAATGAACAGCTCTAGGCTGCCTTCAACGTAAAGTTCCTGAGATGCAGACCTCAGTCTCCATATCAATATACCTTCCAAAGTGTCCTAAAGGTCAGGGAGGGTAATGCAAGGCAGGACTGTGCATTTCTGTGATTCAATAAGCATCCTGCTGGAAAATTACATTTCAGTCTCCTCTCTTAAAACAAATTAAAAAAAAAAGAGCAACAGTGACATCAACAACAACGCACAAACCTTAGAAAGTCCCTCATTTTGTCTTAAGGGAAACATACTCTGTAGAAAAATTTTCTCTTCTTGTTTGTCATTTTCTCATATACAGGCTATAGGCTATTTGAAATGATGGACATAAGCCACATATTTTAGTGTGTTCTGAATAGAAATGTCTCACTTTATAAGATGTGAGGTGATTCTCTCATGCATTAGGCTCAACTATGGGCTTCAGCGGAAATCCTTAGATGATGGGAAAAGTGCCATTTAACTTTTCACTACAGAAATGCTAATTACTGTATCCTTAATTGCTGTCTTATTATCACCATTATTATTCTTAGTGCAATTATTATTGTATTCGTTATTTGGTACACTAAGGCACAAATATCACCTGCAAAATTAAAAATCGTTGCCCATGAAAAATATAGTGGACACTGATCCTTCAGAACTGAAGATACTAATTGCCAGCTCCTGGAAGTACATCCAGCAGACAGCCCTTAGCTGTCTACCTTCTTTAGGAACTGGATTGACTGAAGACAGTCACCTCCTCCAGAGTCACATCCCCTACATGGGCAGTCCACAAACAATTACTGATTGACACAGAGATAAAAAGTCCAGCTCAACTTGGAGCAGCTTGAAAGGGATGTCCATTCATAGAGATTGCATTGCAGCCTCACTTCTCTCTCAGCCTAATCCTCCCTCACTCCTCACTCCGTTCTGTCCTCATGGGTGGATCCCAAGATCATTGCTAACAAACTTCCTGCATGCTAGCTTCATCTCTCACTCTGCTTCCCAGGGTGCCAAATTTGTGACAAATCATGAATAAATTAAGAACACTCACTAGCTCCTCTTCTATTAAACATTCTGCTGAAGGTCTCGGTCAATGCAAAAACACCAAAAGAAGAAATGAAAGATGCGAAGTTTGCAAAGGAGGAAATGATGCTGTCATTTATAGACAACATGATCATACACAGGAAATTTTAAATAATCTACAAATAAAGTATTAGAATCATTAAAAAAATAGTAAGATTGCTGAATACTATCTTTTTTTGCATTCCAGGCAAAAAAATTATTATTTTTTTTTTTGAGACAGAATCTCACTTTCTCAGGCTCAGTAGAGTGCTATGGCAACACAGCTCACAGCAACCACTAACTCCTGGGCTTAAGCGGTTCTCTTGCCTCACCCTCCCAAGCAGCTAGGACTACAGACACCTTCCACAATGCCTGGCTATTTTTACAGATGAGGTCTCGTCCTGGCTCAGGCTGGCGTCCAGCCTGTGAGCTCAGGCAATCCACCCACCTCGGCCTCCCAAGTGCTGGAATTACAAGTGTGAGCCACTGTGCCCATCTAACAAATATAATTTTAATCAAAAAAAATATACCATTTAAAATAGCATAAAAATAAAAACCTAGGAATAAATATAATCAATGATTTTTAAGATAGTCACACAGAAAACCATAAAATATTATGGAGAATAATTAAGGAAGACCTAAATAAACAAAAGGATAAACCATAGTTGCAGACTGCAAGACTCAGTACTTTACAAAAATGTTGATTCTCCTCAAATTGATCATAGATTCGATGCAATCTCAATTCATTAGTCTGTAATTGCTTAATAATGCTGTGTAACAAGCCACCCTAAAACTCATTGCCATATGGCAATAATCACTTAGTGTTCTTGCATAAATCTGCAGATCAGCGTTTGATCTAGTTGAGGCTGAGCCAATTCCAAGTTTCTCCAAGGAAAGAGTTTGTTTACATGTATTCTATTGCTAGGGACCAGTGACTAAGTTATATTTCCCATTGCAATGGGAGAGCCCCAAAGTCAAATCAAATTGTAAAAGCCCATCCTAAGCTTTTCACATCATGTCCAGAAACATTTTATTGAGCAACATGGCTTAGTCCTGAATCAACAGAGTGAAAAGCATCCTTCTTCTACGAAATATTTGCGGGAAAGGAGGAGGGTGAGTAAATATATATTAAATAACTAAATCTACTTATGACATTTATCAAACTGAAGAACCTTTGTGTACCTTTCTGTGTGTATATTATGCCAATAAAAACTTTAAATCCAAAACTTATAAAAACGTTTACATTTTTATGATATTGAACAGTAAAGAAAGTCTAGAAAAGGTTGAAAAGTCTAGCAAATGAATTACATTAAATTCCTTCTTACTCAACAAACTTTTCTTGAATTTTTAGTTTATACCAGGCCTCAAGCTAGTAAGCACTGCTGGTGACACTAAATTATGGAATAAAGAGGGCACTGCCTCTCAAGAATCTAAAAATTGGGTTGAGACAAAAGACAAAAAAAAAGGTTCCAGAATAACTTGTCTGAATAAGGAGAAGTTTTTTTCAGTAAGAATAACAAAATATTTCTTATGAATACTTTATTTAATACATCCACACAAAATGCCCACAATCTTGAAATACCAACTACCTCATCATTATATACTGTTTTCAAATCATTTTTAATGTGAATATTTATATCTTTTGAAATTTTCAGAACCAGAATACACTTGCTATGTGTTTTGCTTTTGAGTGTCTCATTTGTGATTTTCCATATATTAGGAAATTCTACATTTTTGACTCTTTGATGACAATATAGTATCCAGTTTTGCTTGTGGATGAGTCAGTTCATGTAACTTAGATCGGATTTATTTCAAAATTTTCACTGTTGAGATCTTTCTACTTTCAAAAATTCCAATTTTGAGGTTTTCTACTCTCAAAGATATGTATATATGTATGTATGTGTATTCTTATTTGGGGTTGTTTTTTCAGAGTGTATTTTTGAATGAATGTTTTATTTTAGAATGGATTTATTCTAAATAGGTATTTAGAAAAACTGTGAGGATAGAACAAAGAAAAAGTAGTTTACCTCATATACAGCCACAACTTTCCTCCCAACGCCAGGGACCTATAGGGAATTCACACAGAGTGTAAACCCTCTATTCTGTAATCTCATGCCTCCAGATACACACGACATTTCTAGAATCCTGAATGATCATCTAAAGGTTGGATTTATTGCTACATTTGAGGCTTGAATCTTTAAACTCACCCAAATCATTTCTTTTTTCTGCATATATTGTAGGTGATCATATTTGTTGGAATCACTAAAGTTGATGATAAAAATAAGGCAAAAATAAACTGGTATTATTAGTATTTACCAAGTGTTTAATACATGTCGGACATTTATTACACATGTTGCCTCTGTTGTAACATTTAATCCCAATAATAACTCTAAAATAGCAATATTATTACATGATTTTATTGATAAGAGAGCTCAAAGTACCTGGCTTATAAGTAAAAAAAAAAATCAATAAATTCCTCAAGTTTGTTTAGATATTAAAATACAACATGGTTCTACCACAAACTAAGTAGCTTAAAACCATGTCACAATCAATAATTCTGTTTCATAGCCTATGAAACATATGCATCATACCTTTAACACAGTGACTTACAGAACAGATTTAAAATATTTACCTGGTATGGATCAAACTCACTGAAAACCTACATGTATTTAAAACCTAAAATCCTCCAACAAATTTTAACCCAATGATAGCTAATTTGCACACTTCACCTGTTTTCTTATTCTTCACACAGACTGATCTGGTCATAAATATTTTATGAAATCTTCATGTGCTGTAGCAGAGTTTAATTTTCACACACATTAGAATCCAACTGGAACAAAGCATTGTGATATTTGGGCTTTATATTTACAAAAGCTATATGATGACTTGCCTACATTAAAATGAGCTTTGATGTTTCTTGAAACTGCAGGTGCAATCTATAGAGTTGCTGAGAATCTGCGTTAATAAAGAAGTCAATATTTCATTTCCTTTCATCTCTTTGAGTCCATCCTCAGCTTTCCTAAATTTCTGTGTGGAGGACATTCACATATTCTTCTGGAGATTTTCTTTTACACTCCACCAGTTTACGTCTTAGTGTCTATTTTAGTGAAGGCATACCTTGATGGCTAGAACTGCAAGTAAAGAACTTTAATTTTAAAACCTTTGGTATGATCTTAGGAAACAAAACACATGTTCCACAATTGATTATGAAGCCTTAAGTCTGTCTTTGGGGGGCAGAATTTGATTAGAAACAGACATAGTCTTATTTCTCTTTTCACATAAAATAGAGGTCAAATAAAGAAGCACACAAAGTACAAAGGCAGAAATTGGTCTGATGAGAATATGGACAAAATTCTCTTGATACACACACATATATATGAAATATAAATGTATATATGCATTTATATATACATATAACATATATATACACATACACATATACACATATATATAATTTTCATTCATTTTTCTCTACTCTCTCTACTTTTAAGCAGCTACAAGTATTTAGACTACAGCAAATGATATTAACATATGGCACCGCAAACTCTCAGGAGTCTCCTTTTCTTCTATAAAATAGTATTTTATCACTCACATTGCCTGTTCTTATACCTTGGTCCTCCTCCTTAACCTCTATCAATAAAATATATAATTCCTTCCTCACAAAATGCTTACAACACTTCTGACTCCCTGTTGCTCAGAATGAGGGGATGAGTTCCTTTGGCGGTGAGTGCTTTTCTCCTTGGAATCCATTCCTGAAAGTTTGTCTTTTCTTTAGAGAATGGGGGAGAGAAAAAAACCTAACCAGGCAAAAGTGGAAGGAGAAGTCTGTTCAACCCCGTGGTTAACTATTTTTATTCAATTAAACATGGAAGAAGTGCATTTCTTAAGAGAAATTTGTAATGCTACATTAGGAACTTTGAATTAATCTTTCTGCCATTTTCCTGAGTGGGTGGTAGTGAAAAATCAAAATTCAAGTTCTAAACTTAAATAAGCAAAATATATAGTCTTTTTTCTCTTTATAATTGAGGTAAACTTCAGCCTAATCCTCCTCTGGCCAAGATGGAGTCATGATTCAAAAAGGCAAAATGCAGATAGCTGGATTTGTTTTCCTTAGATTCGTGATTTACTTATCTTGTGTTTTTGCTAAAACATGTAACAATAGACAAATTAGACATAACAACTTCTTAATAATTAGACAAGTATCTCCAGAGAACAGGACGTCCTCCTACTTAAGCAAATACCTGTATGACACGTATTAAATTTAATATTAATAAAATATTATTATTCAATATTCAATTCATATTCAAATCATTCTAATTGTTCAAATAATGTCTTTATGAAGAAAAAACTCTTACTTCACATTGTCCTCCCTTTCCTCTGCCAGCCAGGACCCAGTCAAATAAGAGAAGTCTTTTTCCTTTCAGACAGTCAGAAAAGTGATAATTTAATATGTTCCTCTGAAGTTTTACCTCTGTTAGTTTAAAAGTCACCTCAGTTTTACACATATTCATGGGTCTTCATTCCCAAGGTGCTTCCTTCTATTCTCATACGCTATACCGTGGTCGTTATTTTCCAAAGATGGCCTCCAACAATCGGTCCCCTCATATCACTCCTCTCCCATTCAGTCATGGTTGGCCTTGTCACTGGCCTAGAACAAGAAGCAGCAAAAGTGACTTTCTGAGACTTTGTTTTAAGGTCTTAAGTGTACTGGTACCCTCTACCTGTGGACTCATAAAATATGTCTTCTTTGGACCTTGTTGTGATGCTGAAAGTAAGACCCATGGTGAGTCCCAAGAACAGGAAAGCCAAGGCCACTGACAGACAGACTGCAACACGCTCCCAGCTAGTGGCCGGCACAGCTGACATTCAGGCAATTTTACAGTCACGTCAGTCCCCCACTGACATTATGTGAAGCAGAATTTCACGGAATTCTTAACAATAATAAAATTATTTTTAGCTGCTACATTTTTTATGCAGCAATAGGTAGCTGAAACGTGTTTTATAATTTATTAGTCTCAATATACAGTAAAGTCTTATGTGACATTATGACCAAAAAACTTTGTGGTGAGAAAGAATAGGAAATATATACATTTAAGCCAATAATCAAAATATCATTTGATATTTGAAAAACTTTTTACTGCTACATACCAGCAAATGAAAAATGTATTGTTACCAAGATAAGATCATGCTTGAATAGTTATTGAATAGTCTAATTTGTAATTTAAAAAACTCCATATCAATAATTATAATTGTTTATCTTTATAGATGCCAGGAAGTATTCTATTGTGTGAATAAAGCATATTTAAAATTCCTTCATTTCTGCCTCTGTAGGCTCTTTCCAGATTTTGTTTATTATAAATAGAATTATAATAAATTATAATAAATAAGTCGTATTATCTTGAACTCTTATCTTCTTATTTCTTCAAAAAAAATGATGATTAAAAAATCATGACTATTTCCATGTTTTTTGGTATACATTTCCAAATTGCCCTTCATTGAATTTTGTAATAATTTATGCCTTCAATAACAGGGTACTAGGTACTATTTTTTCACTTGATATACTTCTGTGTCATAAATTAATGTGTAAATACATGATTATCCATTATTTTTATCTAAAATAATACTGAAGCATCACCATTCTTCGAACCTCCTGTTCAAACTGACATCCAGGAAATAATAAATTGCTTGGGTCTGCTCAGACATGAATGGATTGCCTTTAATATATGCCACTCAAATCACTCTCAAGATGAGCACAATTCCCAAGGCTGTGTTGTTTGCAGAGTCTGTTTGAATCTTCTTGTCAATACTCAGACAATATTCAAAAGAGTGTGCAGCTCTGAACTTACCCTTGCAAGATTTCTTAGAAGTGTCTGCTCTCAGCTGGAGCACACCTTCTTCCTTTGATCTTCAAAATTCCTAAACCGGTTTTGACATGAAATGTGTTCTCATGCGGTGTGGATACCAGAATACTGTCATGGGAATTTTTGAAAACAAAATTAAAGGCATACAAAGGCATGGAATAGTTTGCTAATAGCTATTTCATCCAGAAGCTGGGCTTTAAAACATTATTTTCTGGTTCCCTTTAGATAAGAAGAGAGTAGACATTCTGATAATTAATTATGCCTGAATTTTCTTATTTTTACCATCCCTTACCTCAGAACTTTCTACAGATTACCCTATTAGCAAGACTATGCTTAAGTATGTTTCTTTTTGTAAGCATCTCTCTCTTTCTCTTTCTTTTTTAAAAGTGTTTTTCTTTTCAACTCTGGGAGTTTCCCAGTTTGGATTTGCTGGCAAATTTCTGCCTTCTCAGTGATAGCTGAGATCTTTTCCCCAACACCAAAAAAACAAAATAGAAACTAAAAATGAACTTTGCAAAAAGGTCAAGACACAATGATAAAGAAACTAGCATAGGAAAGCAAGTTACAAAAAATTATAGAGATAAAATTCCCCAGAATATTATGTTAGCTCTTTGCATTTTTTTTTGACAAAATAAGACTTATTACTAAAATAAGACTATGTGGAACAAATACAGTATTATGATCTTTCATAAACCAAGAAGTGAAGTGGTAACAGGACAGAGTGAGGAACTAGAGTTGCCCTTTGTCTTTGTTAAACCTCCAGCCCGTGAAAACATGGGGCAAAGCAGGATCCAGAAAGACAGACCCTAACACACAGGTTCTGGAATATTTCTCTTAGAATGTCAAGACGACTTACAGCTAATTTTATCTGTCTTAACATCTTCCCACAAAGAACCCAAACATATTTCTAGGCAATTTCATGCTCATTGTAGAGACAGAGAAGCTCCAACTCTACCAGAACTTAACAGTCACAGACCCCAGCTCGTATTTTCTCCATTCCACATCTCAGATAATTTCCAGTGTGAGGTTTCTCCTCTTTGAAGAGAAGAATGAGACAGGACAGAGGCCCTGTAGGAATATCTGCACCCATCTGGAATCTTCAACTAAATGAAACCAGCCTCAGAGGGTGTGATTCAACATATTTTCTTAATTAGAAATATCTTTTCTAGTTTTCACTTTCTGTTGCTTCTGCTAATTTATGTTTTTCTTCAAAACTTTTTTTCCTAAGGAAATGAAGAAATTGCCTTAGGTACAGAAGCAAACACATATGAATTGAGACTTCTTAGGAAATACATAATTTTTAAAAATACTTCTTAAAGTCATTATTCATAGTCTTTAAACCCAACAGAATCTGCCCACTGACTAGTTCTTTTCATTCATCTCCTCCTACTTTTCTGGCCCCTGCAGATCTTTGATTCTTTGATACTCCAAGATCGTTCCTGCTCTTGGTTTTTAGAGGTTCTATTCTGTCTGCCTAGAAGACTCTGTTCCCTGTTGTTCACCTAGCTAAGTCTTGTCACTTAGATTACAGCTTAAATATTCCCGTGTTAGAAAAGTATTCCCTATCATGTTAACCAGTTCGATGAAAATATTTCAAACTGTATATAAAACCAGCACAATGTACCCCCGATTGCATTAATGTACACAGCTATGATTTAATTTTTAAAAAAGTTAAGATCACATACTAGAGCTGAATGAGTATTAGATTGTTAAACTCATTAGTATAAGAGAGCCAGAAAGATGGTTTTTGTTTTCCCAAGAAGAATTTAAATGAACAGATTGGTATGCATCATTCAGGAAAGGTGTACTGAAATGAATTTTTTATCTTAGAGACAAAACTGATTATATCCCACAGAACAATAAAACCATGAAATTGAGGGGGGACCTTCTCTGCCCGATGGAATCCACTGGTATCTCCACATGACTTTCCATAGCCTGGACCTTGACCGCTAGTAAGTGCTAAGTTCAATGATGATCCGTCCTCAGAGAATTACTAACTCTTGGATGATTGATAGACTGTGGTCCAATATGGCGCTAAAAAAGCATATGCAGGAAAATTTGTATAATTTTTCTCAAGTACAGATAAAAAAGGTTCCCACCTCCTGGCCACTGTCCTTCACATCGCCTTCATTTATTTATTTGTCATTGTTATCATTATTCCTAGAAACCATCATGTGATTCTTTTTTGTGTGATTTCTTCTTTATTGCCCATCTCTCCATTATGGCATTAAATTATCCAAGAACAGAGTTTTTGTCTTTCTGATTCTATTTCAACATATATGTTTGTTATATGTTTCAATATATGTGGTACAGAATTTATGTTACCATATATATGTTTATTTGACGAGGTAATTATAGGTGAACATCTGAATGGAAACTTGAAATTTACTTAAAGCAAAAAATATTTGTTGAAGACACACTTTGTTTAAGGCAGACCATATCTTATGATAGTTTATGACATTTTGCCTGTTTTTTTAATGAAAACCCCTTTGTCCTAGTCTGATGAGTGGCAGGTCGACCTTAGCATTTATATACATTCAGAAAACATGGTAGTTTTCCTGCAGTGGAAAGGAAGGGGGACATCAGAGCTGCCTTCTCCTTTCTCTTCTTTTTGTCTGAGTCGTTATTTTATTCTCTGCTTTTGGCTTCTGCCATTCCAGAAACTAGCTCACAAGCATCTGAAAATATACTAGGAGAAAAAGAGGGAATTTTGTAAGATGTGTAATTTTTAAGCCAATATCTCCAGCCTTTACCTTAAAACAGAAGTAAACAAAGAAGAAAGAAAATGTGAGATCGATAATCCGCCTGAAGCTGATAGATTAATAAAAAGTCAACATGTTTCATCCAAATCTAAGTTCTTAACGAGTCAAAAGGTTTTGTGTATAAACAAAGCAGAAGCTTGATGGTATGACTTAAATTTGTGCTTAGTTTTTATAAAACTAAGTTAAACTTAGACATTCTTTAACTCATCCGGAGTTATGCGGTTGGTGCTGGGTTTATAAGAAGGAGGACAGCAAACAATGTAAACTCGCTGGCGTAACAGAAGAGCTTGCGTTTATTCCCATGTAATCATGATATATGCTTTTTCTAATTAGGATGACAGTTCAAAATTAAGCTTTTCAAGTAAACTTTTAATTCCAATAAAAGAAAGACAGAAATTCCCAAGCCATCTAGTAATTACTCATTTTATGGTGCTTATTGACTGACATGACAATTTTGTGAATAATAATTAGTTTATTTCTGAGAAACTTAAAAGCTTTGTATAGGATCTTACAATCTTTCACGAATTAAAAAAAGGAAGTTGAAGATAAGTTGCAGCAATATGATTTTTCTATAAAGTTTGGAGACATGCAAAAGTAAATGTTATTTTCAAGAGATGCTCACATGTTTGGTAAAATTATTAAGAGAAGTGAGGGAATAACATCACAGCATTCAGGATAACTAAGATCTCTATTGGAGAGGGTGGGTAGTATGATGGAAGGCAAACAGAGCATCAGGCATATTGAAAGTGTTCTATTTCTTAAGCTGATTGGTGGGCACGTGGATATTATGGCATTTTGGTGTACATTATATCCATTATATACGATGTAATCTATAGTTTTAAAAATTCCTTATATTTCTCTTACCAGTGTTAGAATATACTAACAATCCTTAAATTCCTCATCTATACACAGTTTTAAATGCCACACAGTATAGTTTTTAACTGATGGACTTGTATTTTTAAATATTCAGGGTATCCCCTATAGTCAGGAACAAAAAAAAAAAGCAGAAAAGCCCAGAAGTTATAAGACAATTGAGTATGCAGAATAGTATGGAGACCTTCATGTTATTCACACAGGTGCCCGGGAGCCTCAGGCATCTGTGCAGCTCAGAGTCAAGGCTCTGAATCCACCCTACAGAAGGACGGAACTTCTCTAGCACTAGGCCTGTGAAAACAAGATGAGCTGCCAGAAAACCCTTTCAGCAATGGTGTATTGGAAAGAAAGCTGTCTGATCTCTGTGTTTTAGCTAACAAAAAATCCCAAGGGCAAACTAGCCCATCCAAAGCTGGACTTGCACAGCTGTATTGTTCCAAAATGTCCCAAGAAGAATCTTACTAAGGAGAAGAGGATGATGAATTTCCCCAGCACCCTATTGTAGGTAAATGTTGATTCTCTCTCAATTTAGCCCTCACAGAATTCCCACATATACATTTTTTTTGAATGAGAGTTCTTAGTTACTAACACACACACAAAACGGGAGTCAGCAACCACCACAAACAACAAAAGCAAAGATTTCAGATAGTGGAACCATTAGGTAATGTATATAAAGTAGACACATTCTGTTTAAAGATATAAAGTGCAAAATAAAAAAAAGTGTTACTTATAACATTTTAGGAAGGAGGCACTGACTGCTAAAACAATTCTAAGAAAGGCTTTCAAAATCCAAAAGAAAAATTCTATAGAATTCTACAAAAACCATCCCAATCAAATGTTTTAAGACATGCAAATCTTGAAAACTTTACCTCCCTTGCTCCCTTTCCTTATAAACCTTTGAAAAATGGAGTCCACCAAAAAGAAGAAATAAACCAAAAAAGAGGAAGTCCTGGTGTAGATCTGGGTGGATCTAACAGAAGAGCATAATGTGGGGAATCCCAGCTGGTTCAGATCGATTCCCAGATGGTCAGTGGGCACCCAATGAAAAGAGCACTCAGTGTGCTTTGGAGTAGGTTTGATGGCTCCAGAACGGACTCCCACTGAAAGCTGAACCTTCAAGGATACCAGACACATCTCACATCTGAAGAAGGGAGCAAGTGAAAAGAAAGATGGCGGGGCAACAAAGAGTTGACAGCAAAAGTAGTCAGTCTTGGTTCCCCAACCGCCTCTGGGGGTCATGCCGCTGTAAGTCATGACTAATACTGCTATGAGAGGGAGATAATTCTTGGAGACTGAAGGACAACAGGTAGGAACTAAATGTAAAGTCAAGAGATAATGTCAGAGGCTAAAATATCAAAAAGTCATGACCAAAGCACATTTGTTGGAGACAAAGTTATAGTTACCCACCAAATCAATCACCTAGAAGATGCATAAATGCATGCAAAGGTTGTGAGCTATGGATGAGATTTTTTTTTCAAAACAAACTTTCGAGAGTTCCAAGCTTTCCAAAGAAATAAAATAGAAGCGACACTGTTTGTGCAAATTTTCTAGTAGCCACATTGAATGAAAAGTAAAGAGAAACAAGTGATATTATTTTAGTGATATATTGTATTTAACCAAAATGTCATCATTTCCACATGTAATCATTATCAAAAATGTTATTAAAGAGATATTTTATAAATTTTTTTCATGCTACATCTGAAATCCAGAGTGCATTTTATACTTGCAGCACAACTCAATTAAAATTAGCCAGGTTTCAAGCACACCTTGAATTAGGGCTACCTTATTTGACAGTCCAACTCTAAACAAAGGCCTGACAATTAAGTACGCAAACTCTTCCTGGAAGAAGTCCTACATGCCTCATTGCTGAATATCACTACAGTCTGCTTTTGAAGTCCTCCCACTGGGAAGCAACACACTGATGCCAGTCCACCCTTCAAAGCTATTTTGGAACTCTATTTTTGAGATGGCCGTCCATATGACCTACGTGGACACAGGTCCTTGAAGATGATAAATGTCTAAATAAGTCTATTACTCACTCTAATTCCTGTGTCGTGTTCACTCACATAACAGTAAAAAGACTTTCAACATGTTTCTACCTCTTAATCTAGGCTGAGTCATTTATCCCTTTAAATAAAGGAATTTGATTTTAGGGGATATGGCCACTCAAAGTAAGTTTGAAATGTAAGATATTTTCTCAACCAGCTACCAATGTTTTCCAGAGCTTATGCACATCAGTGAAGTTTTATAAATAATGAATTGAATACAACAAATACTCAATTCTACTTGCTATCTATTGCTGTGTAATGAGTTACCCCAAGACGTAGTGGCTTAAAAAGACAATCATTTATCATCTCATATTTTTTTGTGGGTCAGGCGTCAAGATGCAGCTGAGCTGTGTGCCTCTGACTCCAGATTTCTTGTGAAGCTTCAGCGTCACCCATCCAGGTATGGGCCTGGTCTGCAGCTTTTGGGAGGTTCACCTGGGGAAGGATCTACTTCCAACCTCAACCATGCAACCATTGGCCAAACACATCAGCTTTTTGCCACATGGACCGCTTTGTAGAGCGACTCATGCTAGCTTGCTTCCACCAGAATATAGGCTCTGAGAAGTAAGGGCAATTAAACAAGACAGAAGTCACAAGCTTTCTTGTGACCTAATCTCTGAAGTAACACCCATCACATTTTCTGTACTCTATTCACTAGAAACAGGTCACTCATTAGATCCAACCCACACTCAAGGAAAGGAAATTAAAAAGAGCATAAAAACAAGGAGATCCAACCCACACTCAAGGAAAGGAAATTAAAAAGAGCATGAAAACAAGGAGGCAGATGTCATTTGGACTGGCCCAGAGACCGCCTCCCACAACGACGAGCAACTGCAAATGCAGAACTCTTGGAAAGTTGCAGTCCTTTCATTATTCATTTAGCAGTTTTCGTTGCACCAGGCCCTGGAAATCTTGGGAGCAAAACAGATATTCCCATGGCCTTCATAAAAACCTGCAGTCTAGGGTCCTCAATGTTAAACATCTAAGTGATTTGGTGACAAAGAATAGAGTGTTTTAAACAGCAAGAAAACATATTTCAGAAGCTTTCTCTTTTATTAACTTTTTTCTTATTTGCTATTCTTGTAAATCAAATACAGATGACCTTTCAGTAAAGATGAAGAATTACCCTGATTTTCCTAGGTCATAATTCTGCGACAGCTCCTAACCTGAATGATTTACTTTAGTTTCTGTTTTGTAATATAGCATAAGACCCACTGATCAAAGTCTGTGCTCATCCAGCTGCAAGAAGAGAAGCTACTTATATATTTATTAGTTCATGGTCCCTCTCAAGCCAAAAACTGACAGAAAGATTCAGGCAGTCAGAAAGCCCTCTGCAGATCCCACGACTATTCTTTGCCCTCTTGAGACATTTTTGACAAGAATTAAAACCAGAATTATTTCTGCAATTTCAAAATAAACACATGATCAGTGAGTGTGCAAACTGAATTTTCATAATTCTTTTTTTCCCTTTTATTAAGTCATATACACATAGGTCATGAATATATTTATGTTTTCATGAAGTATAACGTGTTGATTTACCTTTTTATAGAATTTGGAATGGTTACATCAAACTAATTAATATAGCTTTCACCTCATTTACTTAATTATTGTGTTAAGACATTTATGTTCTATACTTGGTAGATTTGACTTTTACCCTTACAATATGCTCCATAGGTGTGGTCCCACCATGGACCCTCCCTCCATCAAACCTCCCGTCTTCCCTCCCATCTCCCTCTACTTCTCTCCTTCATCCTGGGCTATAGTTTTGATCTATCTTTCATAAGAAAATATGAGTAATTAAAATTCGTTTCATAAAAGTATTGAGTACATTGGATACTTTTTCTTCCATTCTTGATATACTTTACTAAGAAGAATATTTTCCAGCTCCATCCCTGTAAACATAAAAGAGGTAAAGTCTCCATCTTTTTTAAGGCTGCATAGTATTCCATGGTGTACATATACCACAATTTATTAATCCATTCATGGATTGATGGGCACCTGGGCTTCTTCCGTGACTTGGCAATTATGAATTGAGCTGTAATGAATGCAGTTCGTTTTCGTATCCTTATCAGGCTCTCCCCCCACTGAATATTTCATAACACTGCTAGGTGTCCATATGCTGATCCATTTCTCTAAAGAGTAGGGTTTTATTGTTGTTGTTGTTTTTAGTTTTGTTTTTTTTTTTGAGACAGAGTCTCACTTTGTAGCCCTTAGTAGAGTGCTATGGCGTCACAGCTCACAGTACCTCAAACTCTTGGGCTTAAGTGATTCTGGTGCCTCAGCCTCCTGAGTAGCTGGGACTACAGGCACCTGAAACAATGCCTGGCTATTTTTAGAGACAAGGTGTCACTCTGGCTCAGGCTGGTCTTGAACTTGTGAGCTTGAGCAATCCACAGAGTGCTGGGATTACAGACATGAGCCACCACTCCCAGCCTAAAGAGTAGATTCTATTTTCCTTTTAGGGATCATAAAATCTTTAGATTTTATAATTCACAAAATTGAGTTGATACACAGTAACTTCATACATACACACATATGCGTGCACACACACATTCTCTTTCTACTCCTTGCTCACCAAATACAGATCACATTTTCTACATAGCCGAACTTACGTAACTGAGTATTTCATGGTGACAGAAAAGAATGCTTCAAATGCATCATAACAAAATAGATAATTAAGCTCGTAGATTAATGCCAATGAATATACGAGAAGCAAGTTTATGTTGCAAATCACCTAGCTTAACTTCAGATAAGAATGTTGACGTAGCTCATAAAAGGTCATCTATTTGTGATATAAATGTTTTATGGGAGCAAACTGACCAGACCTGCATGCATTTCAACCTTACAAAATCTGCTAGGACTAGTGAATGCACCTGTCCCAGACTCAAGCATTCTGAATGGCTTGACATTCTCCCCCATGTTACAGCTCTGAATATTGCCATCAGAATATCTGCGGACCCATCCATAGCTTGGCAAAAATCTTTTACAGATTCTAACCCATGGACAACAATCTCTGCTACTTGAGAAGATGCAAATATTTGTCTCCATTATAAAAGAAAGAATACTGATACAGTTTGGATATTTGTTACCTCCAAATCTGATGTTGAAATTCAGTCAATCGCTTTTTTTCCGCCCTCTCCCCCCGCTCCCCCCGAGCGCCACTCCGGCTCCACCGCGCTCGCTCCGAGCTCAGGGCTGCTGAACAGCTAGCACCGCTGCCATCTGCCCTCAGCCACCATCATGATTATCTACCGGGACCTCATCAGCCACGATGAGATGTTCTCCTACCTTTACAAGATGCGAGAGATCGCGGACGGCCTGTGCTTGGAGGTGGAGGGGAAGATGGTCAGTAGGACAGAGGGTAACATTGATGACTCGCTCATTGGTGGAAGTGCTTCCACTGAAGGACCCGAGGGCGAAGGTACCGAAAGCACAGTTGTCACTGGTGTTGATACTGTCGTGAACCATCACTTGCAGGAAACCAGCTTCACAAAAGAAGCCTACAAGAAGTACATCAAAGATTTCATGAAGTCAATCAAAGGCAAACTTGAAGAACAGAGACCAGAAAGAGTCAAACCCTTTATGACAGGGGCTGCAGAACAAATCCAGCACATCCTGGCTGATTTCAAAAACTACCAGTTCTTTATTGGTGAAAACATGAATCCAGATGGCATGGTTGCTCTCCTGGACTACCGTGAGGATGGTGTGACCCAATATGTGATTTTCTTTAAGGATGGTTTAGAAATGGAAAATTGTTAACAAATTTGGCAATTACTTTGGATCTATCACCTGTCATCATAACTGGCTGCTTCTTGTCATCCACACAACACCAGGACTTAAGACAAATGGGACTGATGTCATCTTGAGCTCTTATTTATTTTGACCGTGATTTATTTGGAGTGGAGGCATTGTTTTTAAGGAAAAACATGTCATGTAGGTTGTTTAAAAATAAAATGCATTTAAACTCATTCTAGAGAATGCCTTTTAGTTTAATACACGTTTAAACTAAATCCACCCTGTAGTGTTCCTG
>CAUYRH010130728.1:0-15428 GCA_963574655.1 Perodicticus potto | reverse complement strand
TGTTGCCCGGAACTTGAGTCAAGGACCGAGTGCAGTTTTCCTGTTATGACTGGTTTCTGAACCTGATTAGATTGGAACCATGCCCCTTTGGTCACAACAGACTGCTAAGGATGCTGTTTGCCCCTAGCCTGTTTTTGATCAAGTTATGCAATTATGACAAGATCATGCCTTTAATCTACTGTATATAAAGCTGTGCAATAAATCTGAGATTGCTTTTCCTATTGAGGAAAGCCCTCCTGATCCCGCTGTTTTCTGTCTTTCCTTTCCCATCCTGTGCAGTCTAATCCCAGGGTCTCTAATAACCTTTTCCAGGTAGGTTCCTGGCAGGTGGTGCCCTGAACAGGGACCTGAGAAATACTGACCCCAAGGGACACCTGGAGACAGTTGTTTTGCAGTGCTGTGGCTGCCTCATAGGTGAGTCCCTAAAGTAAAGTAGGTCATATACTTCTGTAAATTTAGGTATATTAAGGGAGTATATTGTTTGTAAGGAGTAAAGCATGGGACAGTCTGGGTCAAAGGACTGTGATTTGTATATGCAAGTGTTAACTTCGATGCTCACAGCTCGTGGAGCCCTGGTGAGGACTCATCAATTGGAGCATTTATTGCACCTTGTGCAGGAGGTATGTCCTTGGTTCCCTGTGGATGGAACTGTTAATCAGGATACATGGGCTGAAGTTGGGTCCCACTTGAGAGCTTATACTGCCTGAGGGCCTGATGGAATCTTCATTGAAACTTTCACCATCTATAATTTAGTGAAGGATTGCCTCGACCGGAAACATGAGGTTGAGCGCATGAGTCCCCTCCAGTGCACTCCCTCTGAGCCCACTCTCAATGATCAGGACACCTCTGATTTTCTCTGTGAAGATCATCTGTCACTGAGGCAGGAAAGTAAAGGCAGAGCTAAAGATCTGTCCTGACCACTTTGTACAGGCATTAGCCAAACAGTCTGTAACCCTCCACTGTAGCAAAAGTCTCTGTTATCTGTATATCTTTCTTTTGGAAGGTGCTGGGCCTAGATAGTAACCTTGCAACTTCCTTAGCCTTCCCTCGCCCTTGAAGACAGGTAGCCCGCCCGAAGTCAAGGGCGCGGGCATATCTGTCCTTCCCTGGAGTCTCATGACTTTCACATTTGTCACGTACCTCACATCCTTTATGACTCTCACGTGCACCCTAGCACTAAAAAATGTATAAAAGAAAGGCAAGAGATTGGGTCAGTGGGCTCGGTTTTTAGGACACTAGTCCACCAAGTCTCCCGGCCGAAATAAACTTGCTGCTTCCTCTATCGACTGGTGCCTGGACTCTTCTGTCTGCGTTGGTTTTCCTGCTACATCACCAGAGGAAGTGCTACCGCTTGAGGAGGAAGCTGCTCGAAATCATGAGGAAGAAGAGAAGCCTCCTGGGGATGAAAATTATAGTGATGATTTGGAGGGAGTGTCTACTAAAGACTTGATTAAAGCTTTCTCAGCCTTACAGGCTGCCTTTAAGAAAAAGGAGTGGAATCCCTCCATGTTCCCTCCTTCTACAGTTCCTATTGTTCCATCTGCTTCCCGGGCTCCTGCACCTTCTGCTCCCCCTGCTCTCTCCCACTCCTTCCTGTCCAGCAGCTTCCCCTTTGCCACATGCTGGGGAATCCCCAGCGTGTTCCCCATCTGCTATTCCATTGCAGCAAGCTTTGAATTTGGCTGGTGAAGCCAGTAAGGATATATCTGGCTTTCATGCTTTTCCTATTCATGTGGATCCAGCTTCTAATCAGCAATACCATTAACCCATTCCCTTTAAAACTTTGAAGGATATAAAGGCAGCTGTGTCTCAATACAGAGCCACTGCTACTTTCACTATGGCTATGAGAGATTCTTTAGGGGATGATGCCTTGCTCCATAATGATTGGAAGAGTATTGCTAAAGCATGCCTCTCTGGAGGGGATTACCTCTTGTGGAAGGCAGAATATATGGATAAAGCCAATCAAATGGCTCAGTGCAATCACCAGGGTAATAATGGAGTTTCCTACGATATGCTTACAGGAATGGGAAATTATTCTGATACTGCAGCCCAAATCAGTTGGCCCCAGTTTGTAAATAATCAGGTTTCCACAATGGCACTAGCCACCTGGAGGCAGCTACCCTCACAGCTCCAAACAGAGAAGCTGAGTAAGATTCCCTAGGGTTCGGATGAGAATTATCAAGATATTTTTGCTTGTTCTGTTGTTATTGCTGACCCCGAGGCTGGGAATTTGATTGTTCACCAATTAGACTTTGAGAATGTTAATTTTGCCTGCCAATCTGTGATACATCCTTACAAAAAATAAGGTTCCTTGGAGGATTATATTTGCCTCTGTGCAGAGGTTGGATCTTCCTATATTCAGGGGACTGCATTCATGGCTGGAATGAAAGGGGGACCCATTGGGGTGGTGTATCAGAAGATGAAAGGAAATAACCAATGGGGTAATCCCCTCATGCCTCTGGGCTCCCCTCAAATGACAATTGTTTCAATTGTGGAAAGCCTGGTCATTTTAGTAAGCAGTGTCCACAACACCCTCAGGGAATTTCAACACCTGTGGGTGCACAAACCACTTCCATGTGTACTAAATTCCAGTGAGGCCTCTTAACCCAACTCTGGGAAACTGGGTCCAGGCCTTGATCCAGGCCTGACAAACAATTGGGGCAGTTACCTACAACCAGGGGGAGACAGTCTCCACTCCCCAGAAAGGCATTGAATCCCCTTCTCAAGCAACTCCTGGCTCCATAGGACTGGACCTCAGTTCCACCACCCACTATGTACTAACCCCAGAGCTAGGACCTCAGAGAATTCCCACAGGCATTTTTGGTCCCCTCCCTGAGGGCACAATGGGACTTCTGCTTGGGTGATGCAGTTCTGCCGTGCAGGGGCTCCAAGTTCTTCCTGGAGTTATTGACTCTGACTATGAGGGAGAAATCCCAAGTTATGGAGGCAGCCTCTCACAGTATTATGTCTGTCATTACAGGAGAATGAATTGCTCAAATTATCCTTGTGCCCTTTCAAAAATGTAGGCAGGTTCAGAAGGGACAGAGCAGAGGATCTGAGGGCATTGGGTCCTCTGATGCCTATTGGGTCAGAGCTATTTCTCAGAATGTCCCTAACTCACGCTTACTATTCAAAGCCATTCATTCCTGGATATCCTTGATACTGGGGCAGATATTTCGGTCATGTCAAAGCAACATTGGCCTTTAGCCTGCCCTCTGACCCCATCCATGACTCAGTTGCAAGGAGTAGGTCTGAGTCAAAATCCCCTCCAAAGCTCTGCGCTCCTTACTTGGACTGACCCTGAAGGTAATTTGGTACTTTCCAACCTTTTGTGCTGGAACACCTTCCATGCAATTTATGGGGGAGGGATGTCCTCAAACAATTGGGAGCTCTGCTTGTCAGCTCAAATGAAACTGTATCTAAACTGATGCTTAAAGAAGATTTTAATCCTCCATCAGTGTTAGGTAATCATGCTCAGAGAATAACCCAGCCTTTGCAATTGTAACCATGACCCCCATGCTAGGGCCTCAGTTTTGAGCCTTTTCACTGATTGTGGCTGCTCATCTGAGTGTGGATCCTATTACATGGAAAACATCTGACCCAGTCTGGTAGATCAGTGTCCTTTGACTCAAGAAAAACTTCAGGCAGCCAAGACATTGGTACAAGAACAATTGGCCCTTAGTCATATTGAGCCTTCTAATAACCCTTGGAATACTCCCATTTTTTGTTATTAAGAAAAAATCAGGAAAATGGCAGTTGTTACAGGACCTCTGCGCAGTTACTGTTACTATGGAAGTTATGGGAACTTTGCAGCATGGATTACCATCCTCTGTTGCCATCCCTAATTCCTGGTCTGCTTATGTTGTTGATTTTAAGAATTATGTTTTCACTATTCCTGTTGCACCCCAGAATTGCCAGCGTTTTGTCTTTAGCCTCTCATTTGTTAATTTTCAACAGCCTGTGTGTCATTTTCAATGGTGTATTCTGCTTTGTTGAATGGCTAACAGTCCCACTCTCTGCCAAAAATTTGTAACTCAAATTCTCTTCTGACTCCGACAGCAGTATCCTCAAGTCTACTGTATTCACTATATAGATGGTTTTCTTTTGTCTCATCCTTCCTGCAATGTTTTAGATAAAATGCTGAGTCATTTAACTCATTTTGCTCAGCATAATTTGGTTGTAGCTCGAATAGATTATGCTTCCCTCTAATGTTTATAGTTTTGGGTACTTCCTCATTTCCTACTGGTGTTTTCTTGGCAGGAAAGCCCTATAGAATGGCTGCATTTGCTGTCTTCTTGACACCTCATGCTGACCCCTTATCCTGATTTAGTTGCTCAACTCACCACTGCTGCCCACACCTGTGCACATCAATTGTGTGGGATTGATCCTCATTTTATTATCGTCCCCTTTACCACAGCACAAGTGAGGCAATTGTAGCAGTTTAATACTGCCTGACAGCTTGCCTTTGCCAGTTTTATGGGCCAGATTACTTATCATTACCCTGGATCCAAGCTACTTTCATTTTTAAGCCAGCACCCTTTAATTTTTCCTCACCTTCGTTCTGCTGTCCCACTTCCTCATGAGGACCTTGCATTTACTGATGGTTCCTCTTCTGGCTATGCTGCTTTATAGTTTGAAATGGTCAAACTTTTACCTGTTGTACTTCTTTCTCTTCTGCCCAAACAGTTGAGCTAGACACTCTTCATTTGGATTTTCAAAAGTCTTTCCATCCCCTTAACCTTTACACTGACAGTGATTGGATTTTTTGCTGTTTGCAAAACAGCAGAGGGAGGGAGCCACAGTTGGCCCCTCAGTAGACTCAGTTTTCCAAAACCTCTTGTTACAGGTTCAGAAGACTTTATGTGCCAAATCTGCCACCTATTATCTTGGTCACCTTTATGGTCATAGTGCTTTGCCTGGGTCTTTAGCTGAAGGCAATGCCATTGCTGATTCTCTCTGTCATGTGGACTTGGTTATGTTGTCAATGACTGATAATGCCCAGGCCTCTTATGCCATTCACCATCAAAATGCACATACCCTGTGTCTGAAGTTTGGTATTTCATGAGAAGCAGCCTGACAGATTGTGAAGCAATGTTCTTATTGCTTACTTAATTTTTCAGTACCCCATTATAAGGTTAATCTTTGGGGCCTTTTGCCTGGGCAGTTGTGGCAGACGGATGTCACCCATTTTTCTTCTTTTGGTAAATTTACTTATGTGCATGTTTGTGTAGATACTTATTCTGGGTTTCTTGTGGCTTCTGCCCATTCCGGAGAAGCTATCAAGGATGTTAAAGCACACCTTTTGTATTGTTTTTCTGTTCTTGGAGTTCCCAAATTTATCAAAACAGACAATGCCCCTGCCTACATGTCCAAGGCACTTTCTTATTTTATGGCATATTTTCTATGTACCATTCTTTTGGCATTCCTTACGATTGACAAGGCATTGTGGAATGGTCTCATGCACGCTTAAAGCTCCAATTGGAAAAAATTAAAAAGGGTGAGTTGTATCCCCTGACACCTCAGAACTATTCTCTCTCATGTCCTTTTTGTCCTTATTTTTCTTTCATTAGATCAGGAAGGCCAGTCTGTGGCGGACTGCTTTTTGAATCTCCATCCTGGCTCTTTCCCCTGAGTTAAGTGGAAGGATCCCTTCACAGAACAGTGTTTTGGCCATGACCCAGTGCTCATTTGGGGATATGGACATGTTTATGTCTTTCCAGTAACCATGAATGGACCACGCTGGCTTCTAGAGAAGCTCTTCAAGGCAGCGGGGGTTCCCTTGCAGAAACCCCAGTCACCTGATTCCCTCTCTCAAGAAAATGAAGCTCAAGGATCCCGCTTCCCCTCACTGAGACAATGCAGCAAAGGGGCCCACCAGACAATCTCAGGGAACCCGGTCAGCCCAGCTCCCAACCTGGGAACAAGTGAAGCAGCTGACTTCTAAGGCGGAGGACCTAGTCTGGAGGCAGGGAACAGTGCCCATGCAAGATCACCTTTTTTGTGGCTATGTTAGCACTGCTAACATTTCAGGTTGGCATGGTGGGAGGGTAAACCTATTGGGCTTAATTCTCAGATCCCCCTCTTCTTTGTCTTGTTGGTTGGGGTAATTCTAGTGTGCCAGTCTTTGTCAATAACACACCTTTGTTTGAACCCCCTCATGGGGAGCCCATTGTTACTCAATGGACCCTCTATAATTATACCAGGTCTTCTGTGAGCATTCCTCTGTGTATGATTCATCGGGTGAATCACACAGGCTGTTTACAACTAGCCATGGAAATGTGCAAGATTTTGGGCTACTGCAACAGATGCACTCCCTCTGGTTCCAATCCAATACTTTCTTTTTCTGAGTGAAACATGACTTTTTATGGGTTCCCACAGCTGCAAGCCATCAAAGTGGAGGTATCTCCTCCAGCCTGGTTACCTCCCTGCCAATTCCTAGGATGTGAACATTCTTTTGATGACTTCCCCCTGTGGAGAGCTTGTTCTTATACCCCTGGAGCTAGCCAGAAGATTTTTGGCACCTCCTTTTCTGTATACAATTGGTCTCATTCCTTTTTGGCTGTAATGAAGGAAGCCAGGTCCCCTTCTTTGTTGTTCTCCGTGGTAGGACAGCTCCTCCAATTGGGAGGTGTCAGAGGAGCGTGGAGTATGACAATTTTGTCTACCCTTGGAGGTCAGTTGCAAACGCCTTTGGCAAACGGCCACTGCTACTAGTCCAATAACTTTCACACATCTTACTGTGGAGGAAAAGGCTCATAATTAAACCTTGTATCTCAAGGCATGTGTAAAACAGCCCTATGTTTTTTCCACAGGTCTTTTCTTTTTTTTTTTTTTTTGGCAGTTTTTGGCCGGGACTGGGTTTGAACCCATCACCTCCGGTATGTGGGGCTGGTGCCCTACTCCTTGAGCCATAGGCACCACCATCTTTTAAACATTGCAATGAAGCCTTATATTTTTTCTGAGGAAGGCTCCATGGTTATGGAGTATGAGTATGTTGTCACTTGCACTAATTTTAACCTAAATAATTGTCTTTCTAGGACCCAGCATTACCCAGGATATTGTTTTTCTGTGGCAGCCCCCTTTTGTTATGATTCCAGTACATGAGAATGAAACTTGGTATCTCGATCCTGGGCATCAAGTTTTGCAGCTATTAGTTGAGAAGCTTAAATGCCCTAAGCATTTTTGGGCATATTAATTGCTGGAATTATTTCCCTTGTAATTACTGTAACCACAGCTGCTACTGCCACTGTACCCCTTACTCAATCTATATGGACTGCTCATTTTTTCTCAACTATTTTGGCCATGCAGGAAAAGATTGATCATAAAATTGAGGAAAAACTTAATGCTCTTGAGAAGGTGGTCCTGCTTCTAGGACAAGTTGAAGCCCTTAAGGTTCGTCATCCTCTATGCTGTCACATAGAGCTTGAGTGGATTGGTGTTACTGCCTACAAATATAATGCCACTGACTGGAGTTGGGATTATGTCCAGTGCCACTTGCAGGGCATTTGGACTTCTAATAACTTTTCAGTAGATATTGCTGCCTTGCATTCGCATATCCAGTCTATTCAAAATGCCCATTCACAGGCTTGGTGCTGGGGCTCAATGGGCTAAGGCGCCAGCCACGTACACCTGAACTGGCGGGTTCGAATCCAGCCTGGGCCTCCCAAACAACAATGATGGCTGCAGCCAAGAAATGGCCGGGTGTTGTGGTGGGCGCCTGTAGTCCCAGCTACTTGGGAGGCGGAGGCAGGAGACTCGCTTGAGCCCAGGAATTGGAGGTGGCTGTGAGCTGTGATGCAACAGCACTCTGTCCAAGGTGAAAGCTTGAGGCTCTGTCTCAAAGAAAAAAAAAATGCCCATTTACAGACATTGTCACCACAAGAAGACATAAAGAAGTTCTTTACTAACTTTATACCATTAACATCTTTCATTTATGTGATATATGCCCTTATTGGATTGGGGACAATGGTTTTATCTTGTGTGTATTTCCTGAGGCCCTCTGGAGAGCCTTCTTCACAGCAGTCCAAGGATTAAAGGCTAATTTTCACTGCATGCACTTAGAAAGAAAAGAAGGGGGAGCTTTTGGGAGCCGACCTCCTGGGAGGCAAGGCCACCCAGTTTGAGAAAATGTATTTGAGTCAAGGACCAAGTGCAAACCTGGCCTCAGCAGTTTTCCTGTTATGGCTGGTTTCTGAACCAGGTAAATAGGAGCCATGCCCCTTTGGTCACAACAGACTGCTGAAGATGCTGTTTTGCCCCTAGCCTGTTTTTAATCAAATTATGCAATTATGACAAGATCATGCCTTCAACCTACTGAATATAAAACTATGCAATAAAGCTGAGATTTCTGTTCCTATTGAGGAAAGCCCTCCTGATCCCTCTGTTTTCCATCTTTCCTTTCTCATCTTGCACAGTCTACTCCCAGGTTCTCTAAAAACCTTTGCCAGGCAGGTTCCCGGTAGATAGACTTTTTAGTATATGATCCTGAGATAATTGAGTATTCATGTAGAGAAAATAAAATTGGACCTTAATCTTAGACAGCACATATAACCATGTGCACACACACACGAACACATGGACACACGTGGTAAATTAAAAAATGAAAGGGAACTGGAAGACTATAAAACTTTCAGGATATTACATGTGCAAGAGAATCACATAGGGAAATATTTCATAATAAATTTTATAGTGTTTTCCTTGCATATGAGCACAAAAATGCCAATCAACTAGTTTCAGTTTAGTGTTTGCATGTATTGTTTGTTTTTCAATTCTTTTGAGACTTCACTTAGGGGAATGGCTTCCAATTCCATTCTGGTTGTTATGAAAGATCCCCATCTTTTTTTTATGACGAAATAGTATTACATGGTATACATATACCACATTTTATTGAACCACACATGAAATATGCAAAAAGCATTAATCTTCAACAACCCCTTTTTTTCTTTATTTTTTATTTCAAATTAATATGAGAGATACATTTTTGCATTGTTCTCACGTTTAGGGTAAATTTCCATTTGTAAAGAGCCCCTCACCCAGGGGGCATGTTATACACCCTCACAATGTGCACATCAGGTGAGATCTCACCTCATTTCCTCCCTCTTCTGCTAATTGTTCTCCTCCCTATCCCACTCCTGCCTCTGTCTACCCCCTGTACTGGGCTATTTTTGTGTTTTATTGTTATTATGAGCATGTAATTATTTTTATATTTATTTCACATTAGTATGGAGTACATTGGATATTTATTTTTTAATTTTTGTGACACTTTACTAAGAAGAATGTATTTTAACTCCTTCCAGGTAAAAGTAAAAGATGTAAAATTTCCATCTTTTTAATGGCTGAATAGTATTCCATGGTATACATATACCACAATTTGTTGATCCATTCATGGGTTGTTCAGCACTTAAATTGCTTTCACAACTTGGCAATTATGAGCTAAGCCACAATAAACTTTCTAGTGCAAATTTCTTTGTGATGAAATGATTTTTGTTCTTCTGGGTAGATACCTAGTAATGGGATTGGAGGATAAAATGGAAGGTGTACTTTGAGATCTTTGAGGATTCTCCCTACTTCTTTCCAAAATGGGTGTATTAGTTTGAAATCCCACCAGCAGGGTAGAAATGTTCCCTTCTCTCCACATCCATGGCAGCATCTGGTGTTTTGTGACTTCAACAACCCCATTTTCATCAAAAGTGTATAAAGAATGGAAGGGCAAGTAGATAGTAGAATAAGATGTTTATAACATGTACAACTAATAAATCATGAGTAGTTTCTAGAAGCCATTAAAATACAAATAAAAATAAAATGATAACAACACTAATTTTAAGAGCAAAAGAAATTATGTTGAAAGTCATTAGCAATTGTGCTTGTGGAAATTAAAACTAAAATAAGATGCTCTATCACACATCTATTAAATTGGGAAACAAGTTTAAACAATTCCAATTTTGGAAAGGTTGTAAATCAATTGAAATCATCATATAGTTCTACTTTGACTATAAACTAGTACAACCACTCTGGAAAACAGTTTGGAATTATCTAATAAATTTCAATCAAAGTTCATTTTATGATCTATTAATTCCATGACTAAATTTATAGCATAGACAATTTTGTTCACAAGCATACCAATAAGAATGTACAAAAAGGTTTATGGCAGCAGAGCTCATAAAAGTAAAAAAATGTTACCAGTGTAAATGATACTGACCAGTAAAATGGATATCATATTTTGATAAATTCATACAATGGATGTCATCCTGCAATAACATATACAAACATAACAAATGTAGTGTTGAGAAAAAGAAGCAGGACACAGAGTACATGCATTTCAATCTATTCATATAAAGTTGAAAAACAGCAAAATTTAAATACATCATTTAGAAATGTATGCATAGGGTGGCACCTGTGGATCAGTGGGCAGGGTGCCAGCCCCATATACTGAGGGTGGAGGGTGCAAACCTGGCCTCAGCCAAACTGCAACAACAACAAAAAAAACAGGCAGGAGTTTGGCGGGTGCCTGTTGTCCCAGCTACTTGGGAGGCTGAGGCAAGGGAATCACCTAAGCCCAGAAGTTGGAGGTTTCTGTGAGTTGTGTGATGCCATGGCACTCTACTGAGGGCGATAAAGTGAAACTCTGTCTCTACGCGCACACACACACACACACACACACACACACACAAAATGTATGCCTAGTTTGTAAAGCTATGAATAAAACCATGGAAATGATCATAATATTTAAGGTATAGTACCCTTAGAAAATAAAAAGAACTTTTGGCTTTTGAAGTTCTGAATATAATTTATTTCTTAACTTGAGTGATAGTTATATGAGTGTTTGTCTTGTAAGTATTTAATTATATTGTACATATATGTCTTACATAATTTGTATACATATCATATTTTATAATAAGGAGAAAACTCAAAAACTGAATTTAAAAATATCGATTTAAGTTAATCTAAGTAATCTATAATTTGTTTGAAAAGTGTGTGTGTATTCTCCGAAAAGAAAGAATCTCAGAGCTTGAAGACAAGGCTTTTGAGATAATGCAGTCATTCAAAGATGCAGAAAAGGGAATCAAAAAGAATGAAAAATCACTTAGAGAGATATGTTACTGCACAAATAAAAATAATACATGAATAATAAATATCCCTCAAAAAGAAGAAGAAGAAACAAAAATCTTGGAAAATCTATTAGAGAAATTACTGAGGAAAAGTTTGCTGGTATCACCAGACATTTGGACATCCAAAAACAAGATGGTAATCAAACAACAAGAATATTTACACCAAATAGGATGTCTTCAAGACACATAGTAATCAACCTGGCCAAAGTCAAAATGATGGAAAAATTTTTATAAAAAGCAAAATGAAAGCACGAATTAGCCTACAAAGCAAAACTCTTTAGGCTAACTGCACACTTCTCAGCGTAGACCTCAAAAGCAAGAAGGGATTCACGAAATATCTTTAGTTTTCTTAAACGTCATAACTTCTAGCCTAGAATTTTGTATGCTGCATAACAACATTACATAATAATCAGGGAAATGAAGATTTTTCCAGACAAGCAAACACTGAGGGGATTTGTCAAAACCAGACTTGCCTTACAGGAAATTCTCAGAACTGCATTACACACAGACCAGAACAATACATTCCCACTAGTGTAAAATCACCCAAAAGCTAAAGTTCGTGTAAAACAATAGCATAAGAGTAAAATCAGAGCAATAAGGTACTACCCAACATGATGGACAGAACAGCATTCCACATAACAATTCTACCACTCAATGTTAATGGTCTGAATGCTCCACTCAAAAGAAATAGGTTGGCTGAATATAATTTAAAAAAACAAAAAACAAATATTAATAAGCATCTCCAGGAAACACTTCTACCTGACATGAAATCACAAAACTCAAGATGATGGGAAGAGAGAAAAATACTTCACACGAACAGAAACAAAAGGATAGCAGTGCAGCATTCACATATAAGGTAAAATTGACTTCAAATAAACAACATTGAAGAAAGAGAAAGTGATCACCGTATAATAGTAAAGGTAGCAATTCAACAAGACATGACAATCTCTCTGTGTGCATATACATATATATATATGTATATATCACATATATATATACACATTTAATATTGGAGCTCTCAGATTCATAAAGAAAATTTTACATCTGAGAAAAGTTATATATATAGATATGTGTGTGTATGTATGTATATATACACATATAAATATATATGTATGTGTATATATACACACATATAAATGTATATATGTGTGTATATATACACACATATACATATCTATATGTATGTATATACACAAACACACACAGACACCATAATTATGGTGACCTACAAATCACTGATGGAGGTGTACAGATTATCTAAGTGGAAAATAAAGAAACCCTGAACTTATATAGGATTCTAAAACAAAAGGAAATAACAGATATTTCCAGAATATTCTACCCCAATGCTATTGAAGAAAATTGGAATATTTTCCAATTTTTATCACATATTAGCCACAAAAAAAGTCTCCTCAAATTCAAAAATATCAATATAATATCATGTATATTCTCAGACTATAGTAGAATAAAACTAGAAATCAATTTCAAGAGAAACACTCAAGTCTACACAAAAATGTAAATTAAACAATCTGTTGCTGAATGATTATTGAGTCAATGATGAAAATAAGATGGAAATCAAAAGATTCCTCCAACTGGATGACAAAAGGGAAGCAAGATATCAGAATCTGTGGGATTGAGAAAAAGCATTCTTAAGGGGAAATTCACTCTGATTAATGCCTTCATTAAAAAGACAGAAAGAGAACAAATTAACAATCAAATATCATATCTCAAGGAACTAGAAATAAAGAGCAAACCAGACCCAAAGATAGCTAAAGAAAATAATTAACAAAGGTCAGAGCAGAACTAAATGAATTTGAAAAAAATAAAGGATTAATGAAATAAAAAGTTGGTTCTTTGATAAAATAAACAAAATCAATATGTATTTTACTAGATTAAGCAGGAATAGAAGAGAAAAGACTCAAATAGGCCCAGTCAGAAATGAAATGGGAGATAATACCACAGGTACCACAGAAATACAAAATATCATTTGTGAGTACTACAAAATATCATTTGTGGAACACATTATTCTTAGTGAAGCGTCACTGGAATGGAGAAGGATGAATACAATGTATTCAACTTTGATATGAGGACAATTAATGAGAATTAATGACACTGTGGGGCCTGGGGGAAGGGGAGAGCAGACTGAGAGAGAAGGAGGGAGGGGGTGAGGGAAAGGAAAAGAAAAAAACATCTCTGTGCACATAAAATAGAAAACATAGAGGAAATGGACAAAGTTCTGGAAAGTCACAACATCCCGTGATAGAATCAGGATGAAATAGAACTCCTGAGCAAATCCATAATGAGCAGTGAGGTTGAAGCAGTAATAAAAGAAATCTCTTAACAAAAAAATCCCCAGAAGAGATGGATTCACAATTAAATTCTATCAGACATACAAAGAAGAGATGGCAGTTCTCCTACAGAAATTATTTCATAACTTGAAGAAGGAAGGAATCTTCTTAACTCATTCTATTAAATCAGTATACCTTGATACCAAAGCCAGGAAATAAGAAAACTATAGATAAATATCCTTTATGAATATATATGTAAACATATGAAACAAAGTAGTAAAAAAATGAATTCAAGAACACACCACAAATATAATCTACCCTGACCAAATATGCTTCATTCCAGGAAAACAAGAATGATCCAACCTAGGTAAATCAATAAATGTGATTCACTGCATAAAAAGGCTTTTCTGAGCAAGAGTGAGACCCCGACTCATGAAAAAAAAGGAAAAACCATATCATCATCTCAATAGATGCAAAAAGAGCATGCAACAAAATTCAGAACTCTTTTAAGATAAAAACTCTCAATAAACAAGGTATAGAAAAAAACATATCTCAAAATTGCCAGATATGACAAACTAACAGCCACTATCAAACCGAATGAGAAAATATTGAAAGTATTCTCCCTGAGATCTGCCACCAAGTCTATTCAACATAGAATAGGAAATCCTAGGAGAGTGTTCAGGCAACAAAAACAAATGATAAACTGTACTCAAACCAAGACAAAGAAAGTAAAATTATTATTTTTCCTTGATAATATAACCTTTTATCTGGGAAATATAAACACTCTACCAAAAGAGTCCTAGAATTAATAAATATACTCAGCAAAGTCTCAAGTTATAAAATCAATGCACAAAAAATAAGGAGCATTACTATACAACAATAACAGTCAAACTGAAATTCCAATCAAGGACTCAATATCATTCTCAATAGCAACAAAGAAAATAAAGTACCTAGGAATATACTATAAAGGAGGTAAAAGTTCTTTATAAGGATATCTATGAAACAGTGATGCAAGAAATTCCAGATGACACCTTTAATTATAAAGACACTTGTACTAGACTGTTTATCGCAGCTCAATTTACAATCACTAAAATGTGGAAGCAGCCTAAATGTCCCTCAACCCAGGAATGATGGGTTGGCAAACTGCAGTATATGTATACCATGCCAAGAATGGATTGGCAAACTGCAGTATACGTATACCATGGAATACTATTCAGCCATTAAAAGAAATGGAGATTTTGCAGCATTTGTATTAACCTGGATGGAGGTGGAACACATTATTCTTAGTGAAGCGTCACAGGAATGGAGAAGCATGAATACGATGTATTCAACTTTGATATGAGGACAATTAATGAGAATTAATAACACTGTGGGGCCTGGGGGAAGGGGAGAGCAGACTGAGAGAGAAGGAGGGAGGGGGTGAGGGAAAGGAAAAGAAAAAAAGAAAAGAAAATAGTGACTAATTTTCACACAAATTGGATTTAATTTTGACCAAAGTACATTACTCGAAAATTATTATTATTTTTTTTTGTAGAGACAGAGTTCTACCCTTTGCCCTGAGCAAAGTGCAATGGCATCGTAGCTCACTGCAACTTCAGACTCTGGCTGTGGGCATCCTGCTGCCTCAGCTTCTGTAGTCGCTGGGATTACAGGTGCTCGCCATGGTGCCTGGCTGGGTTTTTCCTTTTTTTCATGAGTCTGGGTCTCACTCTTGCTCAGACAAACCTCAAACTCCTGAGCTCCAGCAATCCTCCTGCCTCAGCCTCCCACAGTGCTGGGATTATAGGCGTGAGTCACCGCGTCCAGCATAAATTCAACTTGTTAATATGTTGTTTAGGATATTGCATCCTCATTTATAAGTGAAATATGTTTATTTCCTCTTTATAATAATATATTTTCTCCAATTTTAATATCAGGTATATCCAAATGAAGTAGAATGATTTTGAAGTATTTCTTCCTTTTCTATTGTCTATAAGATTTGGCATGATCTGGTTTTTGAAATTATCTTCTATTTTTATTTACAAATATTAGTTGT
>CAUYRH010130720.1:0-51967 GCA_963574655.1 Perodicticus potto | reverse complement strand
GGCATTGTGGCAGGCGCCTGTAGTCCCAGCTACTCGGGAGGCTGAGGCAAGAGAATCGCCTAAGCCCAGGAGTTGGAGGTTGCTGTGAGCTGTGTGATGCCACGGCACTCTACTGAGGGCGATAAAATGAGACGCTGTCTCTACAAAAAAACAAAAAGTGGCTCGGCGCCTGTGGCTCAACGGTTCGAATCCAGCTCGCAAAACAACGATGGCTGCAACCAAAAAAAAAAATGTCCGGGCATTGTGGCGGGCGCCTGTAGTCCCAGCGACTTGGGAGGCGGAGGCAAGAGACTCGCTTGAGCCCAGGAATTCGAGGTTGCTATGAGCTGTGATGCCAGATCACTCTATCCAGGGTGACAGCTTGAGGCTCTGTCTCAAAGAAAAAAAAAGAGTACTTTACAGGCCAGGCACGGTGGCTCACACCTGTAATCCCAGCACCGTGGGAGGCTGAGGTGGGAGGATTGCTTGAGCTCAGGAGTTCAAGGCTTGTCTGAGCAAGAATGAGACCCCAACTCATGAACAAAATGGAAAAACCAAACACAGCTGGGCACTGCGGCAAGCACCTATAATCCCAGCGGCTTTGGAGGCTGAGGCAGCACGATGCCCACTGCCAGAGTCTGAGGTTGCAGTGAGCTACGACGCCATTGCACTCTGCTGAGGGCATAGGGTAGAACTCTGTCTTGACAAAAAAAAAAAAACAAAATAAGGAAAATCAAAGAGTGCTTTAGGGCCGGGTATGATGGCTCATGCCTATAATCCTAGCACTCTAGGAGGCCGAAGCAAGTGGATTATTGCTTGAGCTCAGGAGTTCGAGCCTGAGCAAGAGCAGGACCTCGTCTCTATTACAAATAGAAAAATTGGCTGGGCATTGTGGTGGGCACCTATAGTCCCAGCTACTCAGGAGACTGAAGCAAGGGGATTGCTTGAGCCCAGGAGTTTGAGGTTGCAGAGAACTATGACATCACAGCACTCTACCCAGGGTGATAGAGTGAGACTCTGTCTCTAAATAAACAGATAAATAAATAAATAAATACGTGGAGGTAGTTTGAGCAGGGAGAATAAGACCCAGCCCAAACCTCTGGCCCCCAACTTGGAAGGTTGGCCTCCTGCCAGAAAGCCAGCTGTCCTGGGTTAAAGAGCCCAGGAGTTTGGCTGGCTCTGAGGGAAGCCTTGTGGGAACTCACCCACATAATAGGAAAGGGTACGCTTGAGACGGTCGAAGACAAACCAGCGCTTCTTCCATGATTTAATCTTGCCACCCATCTTGACCAAGTAGCCACGGCAGACCTGGGGGGAAATAGAAGTAAGGGAAGACCCAAAAACACAGCCCTAAACCTTAAGTGTGTGCCACTGCCTGTGCCTGCATCTGGGGTGGGGTGCTGTCCCCAACACCTCTTCAGGCCAATATGTCAGATCCTGGGTCGGAGACCTGGTTAGATTAGGGCAAGAACCAAGGCCACTATTCTGAGGACCTAGAAGGTGCCTCTAACCAGGGGGCGGTGCCTCTAACCAGGGGGTGGTGCCTCTAACCAAGGGGCGGTGCCTCTAACCAGGGGGTGGTGCCTCTAACCAGGGGCAGTGCCTCTAACCAGGGGCCCTCCCTCCCTGCAGAACCCAGGACAGTGGACAACTGGCACCTTGCTGCTGAGCACCACGTGCAGGCAGGTATCGACACCGTGACCCGATGACTCAATATGGGTCTTCAGGTCAAAGTCTTCCTTCCGGATTGGCAGGTAGCGGGTCAGGGGTCGTGCCTGGGGGCACAAGGCAAGGGTTAGCTCAGTCTCCTGTCTTCCTCCATCATTTCCCTGTCCCAAGCTTTGGCCCTGAACCTCCAACAGCCTGACAGCACTCCCATCCCTATCGGCAAGGCTGTCACTCTGACTTTACAGAGTCATGGCAAAAGCGGAGACCTGCATGCCAGTATAGATCTTGCCCAGGCCTGTGCAAATGGCTAAGTGACTCCACACTTCACTTTTCCCACCTTGGAAGAGGACACAGCCATCTTTGTCTTGGCTGTCCCCATCCTGGGCTGAACAGACTAAAACAACACGCCTCTGGGAAGAAAAGCACCATAAGAAATCTAGTTTCTGGGCTGCGCCTATGGCTCAAAGGAGTAGGGCACCGGCCCCACATGCCAGAGGTGGTGGGTTCAAACCCAGCCCCGGCCAAAAACTGCAAAAAAAAAAAAGGAAATCCAGTTTCTGATTTCCCAGTGGGACCTCATTTGGGTCACATCCCTTCTCTGGACCCAGTTTCCTTACATGCAAAACAAGAGCTTTAAACTAGGTAACTACTAAGGTCTATTCCACTACCGATACTAACTAGAATTCCCAGTCAACTGAAATATTTTTCTACTCATCCTTTACCAGAAGAACACTACAGTGGCAAGAAAAGGAAAAGGAAACATCATAAACTATTTAAAGACAAAATAAAACACACAACCCCAAAGATGAGCTGGCTCCGCCCACCTCCCACATCAGACACTGGTGGCCCCTCCAACAATGCCTGAGCCTCAGACTGGTCACTGAGGGACGAAAGAGGAGCTAGCCATGTGACAAATATTCCAACCACAGATGTAAAACTCTGAGTTTCTCACTTCTTTTTTTTTAGATCCAAGGAGACAGACTGGAAATTTCTCATTATTTATTTATTTATTTATTTTTTTTTTTTGTAGAGACAGAGTCTCACTCTATGGCCCTCAGTAGAGTGCCGTGGCATCACACAGCTCACAGAAACCTCCAGCTCTTGGGCTTAGGCAATTCTCTTATCTCAGCCTCAGTCATTATTTTTTAATTCCCAAACCCAATTAAGGCAATTTGTTGTTGCATCATAGGAAATGAAGACGCTGAGATCACTGCTCGCTGTTAGGGGGAGGCTCCAGGGGACCCCCCACCTGGGGAAGCCTGTGGAAACCCACTGGAAGCCTTTCTGAGTCCTGAAGTTCTTGGGGGGGTGGCGTGCAGGATCTGGGACCATATGGGCAGAGTTCCCTGCCCAGCCCAATTTCTCCTCTCTTCAACTATTCTGCTCAAGTGTCCTGTTTAAGGAAAAAGGGCATGGCTCCGAGCCCATAGCACAGTAGTCATGGCGCCAGCCACATACACCGAGGGTGGCCGCTTCAAACCCGACCCAGGCCAGCTAAACAATAATGACAACTGCAACAAAAAATAGCCGGGCATTGTGGCAGGTGCCTTTAGTCTCAGCTACTTGGGAGGCTGAGGCAAGAGAATCGCTTACGCGCAAGAGTTTGAGATTGCTGTGAGCTGTGACACCAAGGCACTCTACCAAGGGCAACATAGTGAGACTCTGTCTCAAAAAAAAAAAGGACAAAGGGCAGGCCTGGGTTTTGTGTACAGAGGGATTTCTATCCTAAGGAGTAACTAGTACAATTCTGTCTTAGAGATGTAAACCAAAAGTCAGAGTGAGGTCATCCACTGATGGCGGAGAGCAGAGCAGAGAGGTCCTCATAGGGTGAGGCCCAGAATGCCGTGAAGTTCCACGAGAAGGCTTGGAAACAGACAAGAGGCCCCTCAGGGAGGCAAAGGGAGTCACCTGATTCTCAACTGTCAGCTCCCATCTCTGAGAGGTTCAGACCCTCTTCTCTGACCCTAGATGTCTACTAGGTGGCCACATCTCACAACTCACCCACCCCAACTCACTTGCACACTTTAACAGGCCTCAGAGGGTCTGTTTCTTGGAGTCAATGAGTTCCAGGAAGAATTCTGCTTGTGCTAAGCCAACAGCAATCTTTTCTGGAGTGGGATGGGTTTTACAGCCCAGCAGAGGAATCCTGGGCTCTCCCTATTCCTCCACAGCCCTCGCCCTCAGCCAATCCATTCCACCAATCCCCACCACACCCTCACCTGGGAAAACTGTTTCTCTCGCATCTTGACCTCTTTCTCCACCAGCTGCTGCCTCCGGGCACTCTCACTTTGCAGCCTCCGTTCCACCTGCTCACGCCTCCGCCTCTCTTCCTCCAGGGCCTGCCGCCGCAGCTCCATCTCCCGCTCCTGCCCACAAAGTCAAGGTCAGTGCCCATAGCCACCCTCTCCCTACAACCAGCCCTCTTCAGTCATGGGTGGAGTGCAGGGGGCCCCTACCTTGGGGGCTAGGAGGCATTCTCTGCAAAACCCACCCTGTCCATGAGCTTTACTAGTTCAGGATGAATTATTTTAAACTATGTGACTGTCCTGGCTTCAAACTTGGCTCTGCCCCCTGCTATGGGCTCTGACAAAAAGCACTAAAACTTTCTAAGCCTCAGTTGCCTCAGCTGTAAAATGAAGTTAAGTATGGCTACTCCTGGGATTATAGTGAAAATGAAATGAGATCATGTATATAAATGCCCATCACCAATTCCAGCAGGAAAGCAGTACTCAGTGAATATTGGCGGTGCCTGTAGCTCAGTGGGTAGGACGCCGGCCACATACACCTAGGCTAGTGGGTTCAAACCCAGCCCGGGACAGCTAAACAACAATGACAACTACAACAACAACAACAAAAATAGCCAAGTGGTAGGCGGCACCTATGGCTCAGTGAGTAGGGCGCCGGCCCCATATACCGAGGGAGGTAGGTTCAAACCCGGCCCTGGTCAAACTGCAACAACAACAACAACAACAAAAATTGGCCGAGTGTTGTGGCGTGCGCCTTTAGTCCCAGCTACTTGGGAGGTTGAGGCAAGAAAATCACTCGAGCCCAAGAGTTTGAGGTTGCTGTGAGCTGTGATGTCACGGCACTCTACCAAGGGCGACAAAGTGAGAGTCTGTCTCAAAAAAACAAACAAACAAATAAATAAATGTTAAAATGGGGCTCTTACAATTTTATCTGAATTTTTAGAACATGGATTATCTATACAACTTTTTTTTTTCCTTTTGAGACAGTGTCTCACTCTGTCACACTGGGGAGAGTGTCCTGGCATCATACCTCACAGCAACTTCAAACTCTTGGGCTTAAGCAATCCTCCTCAGCCTTCCAAGTTTCTGGGACTACCACAGGTATGTGCCACTAAGCCCAGCTCGTTTTTCTATTTTTAGTAGAGATGGAGTCTCGCTCTTGCTCTGGCTGGTCTCAAACTCCTGAACTCAAGCAGTCCACCTGCCTCAGCCTCTCAGAGTGCTAGGATCACAGGAGTGAGCCACCCCACCTGGCTTATACAACTTTTTTTGAACAACTAATACATTCAGTAGTCCTTCTCCAATCACTAACTTCAGGCCCTTGAAACTCCAAATTAGAAACATTTACTGGCTTGGCGCATGTAGCTCAGCGGGTAGGGTACCAGCCACATACACCAGAGCTGGTGGGTTCAAATCCAGCCTGGGCCTGCCAAACAACAATGACAACTACAACCAAAACATAGCCGGGCATTGTGGTGGGCGCCTGTAGTCCTAGCTACTTGGGAGGCTGAGGCAGGAGAATCACTTAAGCCCAAGAGTTTGAGGTTGCTGTGAGCTCTGACGCTGCGGCACTCTACCCAGGGCGACAGCTTGAGACTCTGTCTCAAAAAAAAGCAGAAAAGAAACATGTGCTGTGGAACTTCAAATCTTGATGGAAAAAAAATATGACTGGAGACTAAGGACACAAACTTATAAAAGTCATAATAGGGCGGCACCTGTGGCTCAGTGAGTAGGGCAGCGGCCCCATATACTGAGGGTGGCGGGTTCAAACCCAACCCCGTCCAGCTAAAACATCAATGAGAATTGCAACAAAAAATAGCCGGGCACCTGTAGTCTCAAGTACTTGGGAGCCTGAGGCAAAAGAATCGCTTAAGCCCAAGAGTTGGAGGTTGCTGTGAGCTGTGATGCCACAGCACTCTACCCAGGGCAACCAAGTGAGACTGTCTCAAAAAAAAAAAAAAAAGGCATTATAAAAGGATGTTAAAGGTCATTAAATCCGATCATTAGATACAGAGCAATCAGCAATGCTTTATGTGTCCTAGTCAATGACAAACACCTCTATACCATTAACTCCCATTTGCCATTCTGTCCCAGCTCAAAACTCAGCTGACCCTCCTTTCCCTTCATTTACCAAGAGATTTTACAAAATTGCCATACTTTGATGTAAATAACAGGCATTCTTTTCTGGTTGGTCCTTCATCCAGTCAGTACCTTTTTAAAAAAAAAAATCCCTCTGGCTGCTGAGGTCCCGTTTTCATCTCAAGAGATGCAGGATGCCTAGCATGGTGGACACAGAACATCTTCTGCAAATCTTTTACTTCCCAGGCACAGATTTCCTCAGGTGGCCTATGTCCCCTTTGCTGAGTCGCAGCTCCATGCCCACATGAAGGAGTTGTGACTTCCCTAAGCTCCCTCTGCTCCCCAAGGCACCCCAGACAACACCCCTGCTCTAGCTTGGACAGCTGCCTCCTCTTCTGGTCTAGACTTGAACCCCCACTTCCTGCTTTTCCTAACCATACCCCAAAGGAGTGACCTGACACACAGGTAGCAAGGAATCAAAATTCCTGTGGTGGTCAAAGAGCAAAGAGTCCACAGAAGTAAACTCACAAAGACTGGAAGTTTCCAAGTAGGAAATTCTCGGTTGGACCATGCTGCCTTCTCCGTTCCTAAGAGCTAGGAACTTGTAAACTCGCCCTATGCCCATTTGAAGAACACAACTCCGTAAAACACTTTCTATCCCGAGGGGTGCTGAGAGGCTAATGTGCAGGAAGGGCTTGGTGTGGAACAAGGCCCTTGGCAGGCGGCAGGCAGTTCTGGGTCCCCCAACTTCTGGTTCCCTGGGCCAGGTCAGCCTCACCCTTGACTCCATGAGCCGGCTCTTTTCTGCATGAGCCTCTTTCAGCATCTTCTCCATCTCCTCGATCTTCCCCATATCCAGACCACTTGCACTGGGGAGGGAAGGGGAAGAGGGGGTACATCAAGGAGCCCAGGAGTGGTTGGTGGAGGCGGTGGGCCCGGGTTTGGGGAGCTACCTGGACATGTTGTCAGGGGAGCAGGCTGAGTTGCCCCCCGTGGAGATGCTGGTCTCCATGCTGTCGGAGCTCTCCAGGCTCAGCGTATCATAGGCGTGCTCGCCCTCCTCCCCACGCTCCCGCCCGGCCGGCAGGTGGTGTAGGATGGAGTGGTGCATGAGCGGGGGGAAGCCTGAGGGGCCCGCCGGGAAGGGCGCAGCCCCGTGCAGGGCATCCCACTGGCACTGTGCCTCAGCTGCTGCTTTCTGCTTCAGCTCAGCCAGCCGCCGCCGTTGCTCTTCAATCACCTGCTGGCCTGCAGGAGAGACAGGTGGGAATCACCATGGGATCCCCGCCCACCAGGGGGAAAGGAGACACTGGGAGCATCACAAATCGGGGGAGGTGAGCAGGGAGAGGTTAACACAGAGCAGCCCCTCGTTCACCTCCCAGCTCCCCCGAGGCCCCCAGAGCTGCAGGCCCAGCTGCCCTGCTTCAGTCGCCCGCAAGGTCGGCCACAGCCGCACAGTCCGACTTCAGTGCTCTTTCGCATCCTGAGCCCACACAGGGCACCAAACCTGCCCAGGTGGTACCCTGGAAGTGTGACAGCCCAGCCCACAGCTGAAGACTATATAGGTGGGCAGGACACATGCACCCACCCTGCCAGCTGGAGAAGGAAGAAGGAAGAGATGGAGGAAGACCCATGCACAGCCAGGGCGCCAAGGCAGACCCCCTGCAATGCAGAAGCAAGAGCAACAAGAGCAGGAAATAAGGCAGCGGACACAGGGGAGAGCACAGCTAAAGGCAGGAGAGAGGCCAGCTGGACACCCCAACCCAGCTCAGCCTTGGAGCCTGTCTGCAGGAAGGGGCGGCCTGGGCAGGACACATCATGCTGATGTCAGGGCAGCGGCTGCCTGGACAAAGCAACGCCCTCTGTGACCAACGCTCTACCTGCTGGGTCGTCAGTTGGGAGGGGCTCGGCGGGAAGCGACTTGACTGGCGTGGGGGGCCCCGGGCAGAGGGTACGGTAGAGAGACACAGGGACGAGAGGAGAGAGAGGCACAGACATGGACTTTCAAAACAATCAAATTGCACTCAAACAACAAGGACCCCTGGGTCCCCAGAGCCAATATCTTAGGGAACCAATTCTGCAGATCATCAAATTTATTCCCCTGCCTCGAGGCAAGGCAATGTCTAATCCTATGCAGGTTAACAAGCATTTCCCTTATTTGCTATGCTCTCTAGGAAAGAAAATGTCACAGCCTCCCAGGCCTTTAGTCTCCTGTCCTGGAATTTTCTGATACATATCCAGGAGGCTCTCGTTTAGGCGTCCAATCTAAATCCTTTCTTCTTTGCTGAGGTCCCAGTGAAAGGAAAAACACTCTGTGAAAGGTGTGTGGGTATGGGCATGGATGAGGCATGGAGGAGCGGCAACGGCATCTCTCCAGGGTCCCCCGGGAGAGCAGGTGTGCCGGCATTGCAGCCACTCACCCTTCTGCTGCAGAGCCAATTGGCGCTTGGTCTCAATGTCCTGCAGCGTAGCTGCCAGGTTGCGTGGAAGGCTGCCTGTGCCGTTCTGGGTGAGCAGAGCACTCTGCAGGGGGAACGGAGCATTGGAACCTGGGCTCAGAAGACCCCATCCCACCCCCAAGGCTTTGGCCTCTCCCCAGCGCAACAGTCTTATCCCCCACCACACACACGGCCCCCTCCCTGTCCTCAGACCTTTGGGGAGGGGCTACGGCCCAGGGTAGCCACGCTGAGCTGGGAGGAGGAGGAAGAAGAGCCAGAAGAGGAGGGGAGGGGGCCACTGCGGGTCCGGGGCAGAGGGCTAGTGGCCTCGCTGTCCATTTTGGAGCGGTAAACCTAAAGGGAAAAGATACTACCCGGTGACGTCAGGCTTCCCCACTGGCCACCATACCCACGTCACCTAGGCTGGCTGTGATCTGAGGTACTGCCTGGCACCAGGCCTCTGAGGCTTTTTGGCTCTGTGTAACAACAGGATTGAGCCTCCCGGGCCAGCCCAATGGGTAGATGCTGTTGGTGGCTTCCACGGCTCCTTTTTAGGCTGTTCTCTCTGGGCCAATCCCTGGCCCACCCCTGTCCTTCTGAGAAAGGACCTGTAAACAAACCCCGGCAAGGTAGTCAGCTAGAGTGTGTAGGAGACCAACTGGCCAGGATCGCCCTGGTCCCCACTCTGCCACTGAGTGACCTTGGCCCATGCACCTCCCCACTCTGAGCCTTGGCTTCCTGATCTTCAGAGGGTAAAGCTAGACTAAATAATGGACAAGCTCCCTCACAGTGCTAGTACAGTAAACAGAGCCTTTGGAGGCAAAAACCCTGACTCTACGCATAAGCCCTGGTACTTTCTAGCTGCGTGGCCTTGGGAAGATTACCTCTCTCCTCCAGGCCCTAGTATTTGGCCTGTAAAATGCAAGCGGTCTTTCTGCCTCAGCCTCCCTAGCAGCTGGGACTGCAGGTGCCCACCATCACACCTGGCTAAAGGTATGAGTCTTAAATGGTGGAATATCGGCCACTACAGCAGGTCAGTGGAGGGAAATTTAGGGAAAAGACTATCTTAGCACCCTGTCCCCACCCTCACGGTCAGCTGCTTAACAGAGGCCCACACACTCTATGGCAACTCTGAGGTGGCCTGGGCATGTCCTCAGAGCTGTCACTTAGGAGTCTTTGTCCCCTTCTTTGCTGCCCCCAAGTGTCACCCCTGGTGAGATCAGAAGAACACAATACTAACAGTTCTTCTAGGACAAGCAAGTTGTAAGTGGTATAAGCCCAAGAATGTGGGCCCCCCAACTGAGTAATAGGCTATGGCACTGGGGATAGCCAAGGGCAGAAGAGACACACCACCTACGTCAGCACAGTGTACAAAACAAATCCCAGAACCCTCTTCTACAGGACAGTCATGTCACCCTTGGACTCAGGGGGCTGGCATTCTAGACACAGAATGTGCCTATGAAGAGACCTTCACTCCTTCACTGCCTTTTCAGGGACCAGAGTCCCCCTCCCTGCCCAGGCTGGGCTCCCCTACACAGGTGGCACTGTGTAGCTGATAGATCTGCAGGAAATACTCAGAGAAGACAGCAGCGAGGAGTGGGGTAGCTGGCAGTGAAGGAGGGGTTACCTGCAGCTGACGGGAAGCTTTGGCAGGCAGAGGCGGGGGAGAGGAGCGAGGGGAGGCTGCAGCGGGGCCAGTCCCCAGCCCGGCCATCAGCTCCTGGTACCACTGCTCTAAGTCTACAGCAGGGAGCAGCAGCTTCTCCATCTGGAGGAGGAGATAGGGAGGACAGACAGAAAGGGAAGGATGGAGAGGAAAGGCCAGGAAATGAGGGGAAAGGAAAAGAAAGGAAGAAGGAGAATGTTGGAGGCAGGGTAATGGAGGGCCATGTCGGGGAGATGGACAAAAGGCGAGAAAAGAGGGGGAGGCGGGAGGAGGAGAGAGAATAAAGAAAAGGAAGAGAAAACAGTGAGAAAACAGTTCCCCAGAATATGCTAAGGGCAAAGAGAAACAAGGTACAACTCCCAGACCACAGACACAGTTATGCCAGGCATGACGCCAGCCACCAGCCAGAGCCACAGGCACTGAGCACCACCCTGGAGCTGGCCTAGAGCTGAGAGGCTGGGTCAGCAGGAGCAAAACACGCACAGAGCATGCCATGGGGTGGCATGAACTCACAGGCCACCAACCTTGGGTAAAGGCGTGATGGCAGTGAAGGAGGAGGAGGGCAGCACGGGAGGAAGGCAGGTGGTGGGAACCAGGTCCCGGGAGGCAGAGGCCCAGGCAGGCAGGCCTGGTGCATGGGCTGGGGGCATAGGTGAGGTGCCCCACATCACCTTTAGCTGCTCAAGCGACACGTACTAGGGCAAGGCCGGACAGAGGCAGGAGGGAATATAAGAATTTAATGGGGCTGAAATGCAAGAGATGGCCCTGCCCAACGGGGAGAGGAAGGAGAGGATAAGAAGCACAGAGCAGAGAATTGCAGAGCCCACAAGACCAGGAGAGCCAGCATCCTCTCCGCACGAGGCTCTCATCCCAGAGCAGAAGGCCTGGCCCTCCCAGAGCCATGAGCAGCTAAAGAAAGCACTCAAGGCCCCAGGGAAGAAAGGGAACCATCTCAATCCCCCGACGCCAGCTGGCCTTCTTTCTCACTATTAAAGACAGACCCTGCTGTCCCACCTCCACCCAGGCCCAGGAGGGAATCCAGGGCAACCACACGCAGGCCTTAGGCACTTGGTGGGCACCCTCAGTGGCTGGTACCTCGCTGTCAGGCAGGGGCTGGGCGAGCCCACTGGGGGAGGTAGCAGAAGCATAGGGGTCCAAGTGGGAGCACAGCTGGAGAACCTCTGCCGGGCTCACATATTCCTAGGGCACCCAGGGGGAAGGGGAGGGAGGGACAGAGAAGAAGTTAACAGGTTCACCTAGGTACTCAATACTCCACACTCCATGCCAGGCTACAGGTCCATCACTCCATGTCAATACAAAATCCAGAGCAGGAATGGGGCACTCAGCTGCCCATTATGGCCACAGATGGCTGTGGGGGTAGCAGGGACCAGGAAAGCATGGGCAGAACTGATGGTCTGAATGAAGACTCCTTCTGACCTCCACTTTTGGAGCCCCCTTAGCATCCAGTCCCTGCCCCAGGCAGACCCCAAAGGCTCATCCCTGGGTTCACCCTGAGCTGGAGGCAGAGAAGCCCAGGGAAGGCCTTCCAGGAACCCATTGAGGATCAGGACCCAAAGACTTCATCCAACTCCAACACCCTGGACCTGACATCCCCAGTGGGGCACACACATGCAGCACCGATCACCTCATTCCCCAGAGCTCCCTCACACCCCATCTGCCAGACCAGGAGCTGCAAGTAGTGAGGGGAGGCGGAGACATCACCAGGGCCTGAGCAAGATGGGCTCTAAGAAAGAGGCCCTTAGCAAGGAGCAGCTAAAAGCCTGACAGAAAAATGGGCTCATCACTGCCCAAGTAAATCCTGGGAAAGATGCTAGCACTTTTGGTTGTGGGTTGGGAGGACAGAGACTCTCACATTCATCACATATGCCTGGAATCTGAGCTTATCTGGGTGCTGGGAGCATAGCAGACATCCGTAATGCATGCTGAATCACAGCACAGGATCCTATGCCTGCCCTGTGTCAGGCGCCCATCCAGGCCTAGCTCCAGAAACAGATTATCCTCTAGGCATCACAGAAGAAATGAGCCAGAGAGTCCAGCATGTTGTGAGAACTGACAAATGACATGCAGATTTAAGGCAAATTAATATGCAAATCGGCACTCTGACTTTGCACTCTATGGAGCCGCAGGATAGCACAGGCGCACACTCTCCCAAACCCTGGCCAGCCAAAGGATTAGCACCACATGCCCTTCAGCAGGGCCCCAGGAGGAGATGTAGGCAGGAGCTCAGCGGGCAGGCGGTGGGCAAAGCAGAACACGCAGTTAGCTGTGGTTACCTCTTGTGCTTTGGGGTAGAGTGGAGTGGAAGCAGGTGGGGTTGAGGGGACAGAGGAAGCTCCGGCCTGAGAAGACCCTGAGAATGGGCCCAGAACCTTAGCCCCCAGCTCCATCCCTGAGGAATCGGAGATGAGCAGCTCAGCCTACAGAGAGGGTACATGGTGAGGGGCTGTATCTGTCACACTCAGCCCAGCCCCCCACTGCAAGCCTAAACTGTCATGTAAGTGAGGCAGGGAGGGAAGGAAAGAGGGCAAGTCTTACTTGGACCACACACCCAGGCTTGCAGACCTGGGAAAGAACCACTTACAAGGCCTCAATGCCCCTTAAACAGATGCCTGACTCCAGACAGGTGACCCTTGATTAGCATCCCTAGATCCCCCACTCCCCCTCAAAGTGAGTCCATTCAGCCCTGCCCCCTGCCAAACCTCTAAGCTATCCACCCACCCCACCCAGGACCTTGAGCACACCCACATAATTCAGCCACCCAAAACAGTGAGATCAGTGGGCTCCTGGGAGCCCAAAAGGCAACTAAAAAGCAGCAGCTGGTAGCAAGAAAGGTTAAATCCCCGATTTCAGGGTTATTCCTCCTCACGTCTCCTAGTTCAGGAAGATAACCCATACTCAACCTCACACAGGGGTAAAAGTGCCATGTATTGCCCCAGAGCCTTCCAGGACACCCCTGGGGCCTGATGCTTGGGTTTGCCCACCCATGTTACCTCTTTGAGGGTCGATGTGGTCTTCGGGAAAGGCCTGCCCCCTGTGAGTGAGTGGTATCTCCTTTCCAGCACGGTCAGCTTCTCCTTCTCCTGTGAGCCCAGGGTGGCAGAGTCAGAGAGGAGTGGGAGCGAAGGCAAGGAGACCATGTGAGGCAGGCCCCTGTGCAGGCGAACCTCCACCCAGCCCTTCTGCACTCCCTCCCACCTACCCTACTCCCGACCTCCAGCCCAGACCTCCAGCCCAGCCTGAGCGAGGCTACCTTCTGTAGCAGCTGCAGGGAGGCATTCTTGTCACGGGCCAGGCGCTCCGATTCTTGCACAGCCTGGGCCCGGATCTGCCCGGCCTGACTGTCCAGGACTGCCAGGCGCTCCTACAGGACATGGGATGGTCAGTCAGCCCTGGCAAAAGAGGGCTGAGCCCAAGGTGAGGCTTGGCTGACTCTCCTACCCACCAGGGCTCAGGTAAAGGAGATCAACCAGCTCTTCTGCTTGGCCTCAACTCACCTCAGGAAAACTCAGGCCCCTCGCTCAACTGATGACCCCAAATCTCCCTTCCCTAGCCCCATACAGCCTATGGGTCTCAAAAGGCTGGGATAGGGTGGAGCCTGTAGCTCAGTGGGTAGAGTGCCAGCCACATACATTGAGGCTGGCGGGTTTGAACCTGACCCGGGCCAGCTAAAACAACGACAACTGCATCAAAATGCTAGGATTATAGACATGAGCCAACACACCTGGCCAATTTGTTAAAAATCTACAAGTAATGGGCGGCGCCTGTGGCTCAGTGAGTAGGGTGCCAGCCCCATATACCGAGGGTGGTGGGTTCAAACCTGGCCCCAGCCGAACTGCAAAACAAAAAAATAACTGGGCGTTGTGGTGGGCGCCTGTAGTTCCAGCTACTCGGGAGGCTGAGGCAAGAGATTCGCCTAAGCCCAGGAGTTGGAGGTTGCTGTGTGATGCCACGGCACTCTACCGAGGGCGAGAAAATGAGACTCAGTCTCTACAAAAAAATCCACAAGCAAGGTCAGATCATTCTTCTCCTCAGGCAGGCACCTATAGTCCCAGCTACTCGGGAGGCTGAGGCAAGAGAGTCACTTGAGCCCAAGGGCTGGAGGTTGCTGTAAGCTATGATGCCATGGCACTCTACTGAAGGTGACAAAGTGAGACTGTCTCAAAAAAAAAAAGGTCCAGAACTGGTCCTAACCTTTGCAGTTCCCCTTTGCTGCCCATGTCCTTTCAGCTCTACCATGATGTACACTCAGCTGTAGAGCTGTGGACTTTCACGCCTTCCTATGCCATTCCCTTAGCCCAGGAGAGCTGTCCACATCGTCTCTGCCAATTAAGATCTTACTTATCCTCCAAGACCCTACTAAATGCTACTTCCTCTCCAAAGGCTTCCTTGAGTACTAATTTCTTTGCTCCCTCCTCTGTGCTCACATTACTCCCTATTACCATCTGCCTTATATTATCATTATTTGTGAATATATCCGTTCACCACTATCCCACTCCAAATATAAGATCCAAGGCAAGGCCAGGGTCTTTTCTGACTCCATATTCCAGCAGGGCTTTTAGTACAATGCCTGGCTCAAAAATCACCTGCAAAGAGGAAATGAGTTGAGAATGGGGTATGGGGGAACTGGGCAGGGTTAATCTCAGGAGGGCTTCCTGAAAGAGGTGACTTTAAACCACCACCCTTAGGACCAAGACATGGGAGAGGAAGGCATGAAAAAGGAAGTGTCCTAAATCTGAGGTCGATCCAAGAGGAGACTGAAGCAGGCTGCAATCCTCACAGCAAGAGGTCCCACTTTGCAATACATTAGGAGCTAGGAACTCTGCTAAATGTTTTGCTTTTGTTTCCTCTTTTAACCCCCTTATGAGGCAGATGACTTTATACCCATTTTACAAGTGAGAACACTAACATATTTAGGAGCTAAGGTCTCTTAGCAAGTAAGTGGTAGAGCTAGGATTAAAATCAGATCTACTGGGTCGGCGCCTATGGCTCAACGGGCTAAGGCGCCAGCCACGTACACCTGAGCTGGCAGGTTCAAATCTAGCCCGGGCCCACCAAACAACAATGATGGCTACAACCAAAAAATGGCTGGGCGTTGTGGTGGGCGCCTATAGTCCCAGCTACTTGGGAGGCTGAGGCAGGAGACTCGCTTGAGCCCAGGAATTGGAGGTTGCTGTGAGCTGTGATGCCACAGCACTCTCTCCAGGGTGACAGCTTGAGGCTCTGTCTCAAAAAAATAAAATAAGATAAAATAAAATCAGATCTACTGGGGCGGCGCCTGTGGCTCAGCAAGTAGGGCGTCTGCCCCATATACCGAAGGTGGCAGGTTCAAACCAGGCCCCACCGAACTGCAAAACCAAAAAATAGCCAGGCGTTGTGGCGGAGGCCTGTAGTCCCAGCTACTTGGGAGGCTGAGGCAAGAGAATCGCCTAAGCCCAGGAGTTGGAGGTTGCTGTGAGCTGTGTGACGCCACGGCACTCCACCGAGGGCAATGAAGTGAGATTCTGTCTCTACAAAAAAAAAAATCAGATCTACTGGACTCCAAGGCCACTAATCTGAACCACTCTCAATCAGGTAGAGAGGACAGGGGGACATAGGCACCAGGGCAGAGGCTGGGGTGGGATGTGAGGGGCTGGGAGATAAAAGCTGGGCAAGGTTCATGAAGAGGAACGTGAGGAAGAATGTGATCCTCCCAGGCCTTAAGAGCTGAGCCCCAGTTTCCCCAGGGCCAGGGTGGACATGGGAAGCTACTGCTGCTTCTCCCCAGCTCCCTGGATTTATACCTACCAGGACCCCAAAGGGATGAGATTAGCTGATCTCCGCTACATTCTCTCCAGAAGGAGGGAAGAGGCTGGAGAAGTCCCAGCCCTTACCCTCAGTATGGTAGAGTAGAAGGAACATAGAATTTGGAGTTCTAGGCCGGATGTGATGGTTCACGCCTGTAATCTTAGCGTTCTGGGAGGCCGAGGTGAGCAGACTGCTTGAGCTCATGAGTTTGAGACCAACCTGAGTAAGAGCAAGACCCTATGTCTACTAAAAATACAAAAATTAGTGGGGCTTTGTGGTGGGCACCTATAGTTCCAGCTACTTGAGAGGCTGAGGCAAGAGGATTGCTTGAGCCCAAGAGTTTAAGGTTGCTGTGAACTCTAATGACGCCAGAGCACTCTATCCAGAGCAACAGAATGAGACTCTATCTCAAAAAAAAAAAAAAGAATTTGGAGTTCTAGTTCTGATTCTGGAGCTTATATTCTGGGAGGCTTTGCATAACTATGTAGCTATTAGCCCTAGTTTCTTGTCTATAAAATGGAGATAAGCAAGCCTGCCTGGTGAGACAATCCGGAGGACAGCATGAGATAATCCAAGGAAGCCTGCTGGCAAGGTGCCTGGCACAAACTCAAGTGCTTGGGAAATGTCAGTTTTCTTCCTTCCTTTCAATAAGCAGCCTGACATCCAGAAAGTGGAGGCATTTGCACGGCAAAGCAGCTCAGGGAAAGGCACAAAGGATGTGGACTCAAGGGAGGTCCAGCATCTCCCTACTTATCACCAAACTCCGCTAGCCAGCAAATCCCCTAATTCACCACTTTTGGACATCCCTCCCCTGATCTCACTGCTCTCACCTGCCACGTATACTCCATCCAGGCAAACTGCACGGGCCAGCACAGGTGTACATGGACACAAGCCTCAACCACAGAAGCACGTGTTGCTTGGGCCATCAACCATCCTCCTCCTCTACTTCCTGACCCTTGCTAGCCATGCCTCCTCCTGGCTCTACTCCCTACCTCCACACTCAACCACCTGCCCCCCACCCGGTCACCGTCTGTACCAGGCTGGCTGAGATCAGGAGCAGACAGTTACAGCACCTACTGTCACAGCTGGCCAGAACACAATGCCCACGCCACTTGTTTTGTAGCTTAGCCAAGCCAAAGCTGAGGCAGAGCAGCAACCTAGATGGATGCCCTTTCTGGGGCTCCAGGCTGGCTCTAATATCCAGATCTCAAATCTGTTGCAGCACTTTCATCAACAGAGAGCTCTACAAGGGCAGGGCAAGCCGCCTCCTCCTCAGTCTCCAGCTTCCACTGCCCTGCCCCACTGTTCCCCAGCAATCCAAACCCACTTTCCTCTGAACACTGAGAGGAGTCACCAGGTAATAACAATCGCAATCTTTCAGAGTGCTTACTACGGTCACATCCTACTCTGTCTTCACATCCTGTTTAATTGTCACAACAGCCTGTCATAATTCTCATTACTCCTCATTACAGATGAGGAAACAGAGGCACAAACAGGTGAAGCTGGGCGGCACCTGTGGCTCAAAGGAGTAGAGCGCCAGCCCTATATGCCTGCTGGAGGTGGCGGGTTCAAACCCAGCCCCGGCCAGAAACTGCAAAAAAAAAAAAAAAAAGGTGAAGCTAACTTTTGTGAGATCATGGACCGCGACTCAAACGCAGGTTCCTAGGCTCTGCGTGCTGGGGTGGTGGCGTGCCACACGGCAGGCACCAGGGCAGGAACACACCTTCCTCTTGGCGATGCTGCGCAGAAGCTCAGCCTTGCTCCGGAGCAGCCCCTGGCCGGCCAGCTCGCGTTCCTCCTCCACGCGGCTCTCCCGCTCCAGCTGCTGGAACTCCAAGTCCTCAAAGAGTTTTGTCTCTGTCTCCAGGGCCTCTGCCTCCTTCAACAACAGTGACAAAGAGGGTTGAGTGGTGCTCGCAATGCCACTCTGGGCCTGGAAGGCCAGGCCACAGGGGCATGTGCTGTGGGGGGCTGCACCCGGGGAAGTTGGGGAAGAAACCTGCCCCCACCCAACCTCCTCTGCTCTGCCTGGCCTTGCCCCTTTCTCGGGCATCACGGCCTAGAGCGCTGATCCCCCCAACCTTTCCTGTCCCCTCCAAGCCACAGCACCGACCCTGGTGTCCGGCAGGTACTGCAGGGCCAGGTGGTCCCGTCCCACCGCTCTCCTCTCTTCTCTGGGCGGGTGGCCCGCGGGGGCCGGGGGAGGGGGGCTGGTGGAACTGACCCTTCTCAGCTGCTCCTGTAACTGTTCCCGCACTGACTCGGGGCAGTTATCGAGCTGCGTCTGGAGCTCGGCGTAGAGCGCCTGGCGGGCCTCCAGGTGCCTCCGTCCCGCGGCCAGCTCCGCCCTCTCCTGGTAGGCGGGAGGGCGGGGGAGAGGGCGGGCACAGGGGAGAAACAGAACACACACTCCTCAACTCCGGCCCGCCAGCGGCGGGAGGGCGGCGGGGCCGAGAAGCCAAAGAGGAGATACGCGGGGAGGAGACAAGAAGAGGAGAAAGGGAAGCAGGTGGAGGAGGGAGGGGCCAAGCCGGAGCCGAGGGGTAACACGGGGCTCAGGTGCCGGCGCCAGGTAACGCAGGTAGAGGTGTGGGGGCAGGGCAGAGATTTTGGTCTCTTGAACCAGGTCCTAAGAAAAGGCCCTCTGTTTTCTCTCCAAACCAGTCAAGGCCAAAGCTGGTTCTGCATGACAAAATCAGAGCCTTGAGCTCCCGTTCCTCCCCTTTTACCATGGCTCAGAGACCAAAATTGAACCCTGGGGGAAAGGGCTGTGATGGCCAGGGTTAAATCCAAGGGCTGGTGTGAATCAGGAGCCAGGGATGTTACAGCCATAGCAGTGCAGCAGAGGGGACCCCAGCCCAACCCCCTTGGCCTCCCTTTCCTTTGCCTGGGTGGGGGTGGAGTGGCACTGCAGGCTGAACTTAAGTAGGGATGAAGGTTGCAATTAGTTCAGGCCGTTGCCATGGTAATAGGAGCCCTAGGAGAGGGTACAGAGAGGAGGTGATGGTTCCGTCTGGGGCGAGATGACACCTCTGAGGGCGGGAAGGGGGATGAAGGGAGGAGTTTGTGAGTCACCCCTCCAAAGGACAGGCAGAGGAGAAACTGTAATTACTGATTCCAAAGCCAGAGCTGGGCCATGGGCTAGGGGGTGGAAAGGGAAACCCAGTGAACCTTCCCCACCACCGCCATCACTACCACCTCAAATCACTTCTCTCTTCCCCAGAGAGAAGATAAAGTCCAGGCTTCCAGGCAATCCCAGGTCATTGGGGGATTGAGGTTAGGCACATTTCTTCCCAAATGCTGAGCTTCACCCTGGGAGTAAGCCTCTATGCTGAACCCTGCCCCCCGATAACCCCACCCTTCTACCCAACCCACCTACCCATCCCTAGAGAGAAGGACCTAATCAGGCTAGTTCCTGGGGTCCAAGTACCTCCTTATCCTTGGAGTCAGTCTTTAGAATACCCTGTGTTCTGGGTGGCTTGGGGATAGAAGAAGTGAAGGCCACCCATTCCCGCCCTCTGATTGGGGTATCTGAATTTGGGAAGTCTGAGGGGAAAGGCAGGAAGGACAGCCACTGTGATGGCAGAGAGGCCCTGTCCAAGCCCTCCAAGGCCATGCCCACTACTTAACCTCCTTACCCCTTGGCTCCTGAGGGCAGGCAGTGGGATGGGTGGAAGACAGCATCCCCCAGCTGTGCAGGAAGCTGCCAGGAGGTTTCTTTGGGTTATCTCATGCTCTCCTTAGGCAGCAGCCCAGGCATTTCCAATGGAAGGAGCTCTTCAGGCTGAGCAACTCCACAGCCAAGTATTTCCCCCACCCTTGTACCCCTCCTGCCAATGTCCCACTGAGTGTAACTGGGCTGTGCCCTCCTGCCAATTCCTTTCTGATCAAAACCTTGGGGTCCCGTACTAAGAAAAGGAGGCAGCATTAGAAGGGAGTATCCAGGGGCACAGAGGCACCCACAGAGTTAGTGCAAAAGCGAGCATGGCTCAGCCCTGCCTGGGTGGCACTGACAGTTAGGGGCATGCGGAGAGCCCAGGACAGTAATTAGAGGGGGCGTTAGTGCAGGCCTGGTTGGTAAGCACGGAGTTAATTTGGCACAGAATTTGGGAGTGTGGTTTTGGGGGCCAGAGCCAAAGCTCAGGAAAAAAAAAAAAAAAAGTCAAAGGATTTTTAAGATCCTCCAAATAGTGGGCAGGAAGAAGATACTCTCAAAAAATCCAGAAGGAAAAATAGAGTCTTGGAAAAATTCTGTCAAATCCAGTAATAGATGGCCCCTCTCCACTTCAGAGCTTTTGGCACGTTGTTGGGCATCTTGGGCGTGGCTGGCACGGCCCCTGTGGGACGGACTGGCCCCTGCAGGCTGGCACGAAATCTGAAAGGGGCAGGGGCAGGAGCTGGGACCCTCTAGGATGAGAGGCTACAGATCCTGAAGGCTCAGGGAAAGCAGAGGCCTGAGGGCCATCTCCCAAAGACCACAACCTAGCCACCTGAGGCATGCATGGGGAGAGATATTCTCTAGATGGGGGAAGAGGGTACCCCAAACCTGAATCACTCCCTAGCATCAGCCCCTTGGGCTTGCTCACTGGCCAAGATGGGGCTTTGGCACTTCCTAGGAGGGCCATGAAGGGCCCCAAATGGCAGGCACCCAGACACCCAGAGGTAGCACCGAGACCCAGACAGAGGAGACTCCAGATACCAGCCCAGCCCCTGGCAGTACCCTCCAAGCTGGTACCTTCCTCAGAGGACAAGGACCCTGTCCTTGAAGGGCCACAGAGACCATGTGGTCTGCAGGATGGATGACACTTGCAAGGTGCAGGGCCCCAGAGAAGACATTTTTCTTTCCCAGGCCACTGGTACCCAGACCAGATGTGGGTTACCTTGTCCCTCTCCTTCTGGACGCCCGTCTCCAAGGCCACCAGCTTCTCCTGCAGCTGGTCCACTGCCTTCTGCTCCTTCTGCAGCAGGGCTCGCTCGGCCTCTCTCTCCCCCTGCAGTAGCGCCCGCTCCATTTCAGCCTGGGGGAAAACACCAGAGTCCCCGTCAACGTAGCTAGACCCAAGCCCCTCTCTGGGGCCTTCACAAGGCCTAGAAGGCATACACTCAGCACCTTCCCGACCCTCACAGCTCACCTCTCGGGCTGACTCTTGCAGCTGCTGCTCTAGCTCCTTCACGCGAACTTTGAGCTTCTCCACACGCCCCAGCACCAGAGCCCGCTCCTCCTCCAGGGCCAGCACCTCTCCCTGGAGCTTGGAGCTAGGTGAATCTTCATGCTGGAGAGGAGGGAAGCCATCAGCCAGGGAAGCCTGGAGCTGCTAGAATCAGACTAAGAAAATGGATCACCTATTCCTCAAGGCATTTGGGAAAGGCAGATGGACTGGGACAGGACGCTAATTCCCCTCCCCGCCAAGGGAACAATAAGGGAATACATGATTAAAGGCCAAAGGGAATATTACTCCTAAGTGCCAGGTCTGGGTGGAGCCCCAAGGAAAGGCAGGTCATAAAGCATATTTATGGTTTGAGAAACTCATTGACATCTCCTTTCCCTTCCTTGCCTCCACCTCTGGTCTCCAATTTCTTCCCAAACTTGATCTTTCATGGGCAGCGCCTGTGGTTCAGTGAGTAGGGCACCGGCCCCATATACCAAGGATGGCGGGTTTAAACCCGGCCTCAGCCAAACTGCAACAAAAAAATAGCCGGGCATTGTGGCGGGCACCTATAGTTCCAGCTACTCGGGAGGCTGAGGCAAGAGAACCGCCTAGGTCCAAGAGCTGGAGGTTGCTGTGAGCTGTGACGCCACCGCACTCTACTGAGGACGACAAAGTGAGACTGTCTCCAAAAAAAACCTGCATCTTTCAGCTACTTCCTCCTCACTAGGCCTTGACATTCACAACAGCCCCGAAGCTCCCCGAGGGTCTGCCCCAGCCCCTTGCACTGCCCTCCCCTCCAGCCACCTCCTGCTGGGTGCTCTCTGTGCTGCTGCACTCCTCTTTGAGGTTTTCCTCATCTGAGCGCTCCATACTCTCCCACAGGCGTTGGGCGGCACCTCCAGGCTCCTCGCTGCTCCGCCCAGAAGGCCCAGTGGCCCCTGCAAGGCCTCGTGAGGGCCTCCGGCCTGCCAGCGCCAATGCTGCAGTGGCCTCCCCAATGCTGGGCAGCTCCCCACCTTCAGGTCCGCCGTCAGCCCGGCTGTACTCGGCACACAGGTTCAGGATGGTCTCCAGGCGCTGGCGTTCCTGCAGAGGGGGGACAGAACAGGGCATGCTGGGAGGGAGTCCAGACCCTGATGAGGCTCAGGGTCCTGAAGAGGGACAGTGAGGACACTAGGCACTTGGACTCAGGCTTAGTCAGAAAAGCCTCAACCCCAAGATCTGGGGGTAGCAGAGGGACGCAGGGTACCTCAGAAGTGGGCAGGAGGAATCAGGCCAATGCGCCACCTGCCCGCGTGGCCAGCCTCTCCATCTTCCTGTTTCCTCTTCCTTCTCATTCTACTGAAGAATGGGGTTTCCTTGCGGACACCCAGGAACACACCCAAACACATGTGGAAACACACTTACAGGCAGACTAAAGACCACAATGAGACACAGATCAACCCGGGTGCTAATGCTGACCCAGTACACAGGAGCACGCTGACACACTGGCACACGAGGACACAGCACATGTACTGACCCTGCGTTAACAGGCAGGTACAAAGGCACCCGCCCTGACACGCACGAATGCGCACTGCCGCACGCTCACACAGAGAAAGACAGTCCGGCATACAGACCCGGGTGGGGGGAGCACCTGCACAGACGGAGGGAGAGGCTGGAAAACAGACTCAGGGGCCACAGGGACCTGACACCCAGCCACAAACACAAGGGGAACAGAGGCAGACCTGGGACACAGCCCTCGTTGTCCCTACCCCAGCTCCAAGTCACCCTCAAGGAGCCCTTGGCTCCTTACCGGCAGAGTGGGCTGTTGCCAGCCCTGAAATGCCCAGGCCCAGGTTATGAGTGCTCCATGGCCCTGCCACTGAGTCAGCCCCCTCCCCACCACACCCCATCTGATATAGTCACCAGTACTCATCCCCTCCCCCATTTATAATACCCTCGCCCTGAGGCCCAGCCCCTAGGGCTCCCTGGGCTCTCTAGGGTCCCTCCACCTCCTCAGATGTCTTTCACCACCTTCTATTTGTCCATGATGACTCCAGACACTTACCCAGCTTCCCTCCTGCCGCTTGCCCAGTTCCATGGCAAAAAAACCAGGAACAGAGCCTCCACACCCAGGAGGCTGGGCCAGTGCCCCCGCCCCTGCCCCAGCCCCAGGACCCAGATAAGCAACCAGATTGCAGTGGGAGGGGCCAGGCAGCAGCCTCCCAGACTTAAAGTGGTAGGTAGAGCAGGACCAGAGCTGAAGTGTGTGTTTGTGTGTGGGGATGGGGTGGGGAGGCTGACAGAGGAGCTGGGGGAGGCTGGGCCGACCACTCTGTGCAAGTCTCACTGCCCGCTCTCCAGTATGAGACCCTAGGGTGGCAGCATTCTCATCTAGGCAAAGACAGTGAAGAGCAATACGGCAAAGGAAAAGATGAGGGGGGCGGCGCCTGAGGCTCAAAGGAGTAGGGCGCCGGCCCCATATGCCGGAGGTGGCAGGTTCAAACCCAGCCCTGGCCAAAAACTGCAAAAAAAAGAAAAGAAAAGACAAGGGATCTTGCCTCATCTCTCCCCACCCAACACAAACACTGTCTGACACCCTCACCCCAAACCATCCCAACCTTTTCTGAAAGGGTTTCCAGACTAACCACCTCAGTTCTGCTTCTCCTCCTCAAACCAGTCCCAGGATTCCTGCCTCTGCCCCCAAGAACTCTGTTCTTCTCACAAAGAAGAGAGGACAGAATCCATTCTCCTATACTTGGGCTCAAGTGTGTACACATCAGCCAGAGCCCCTTAAGCTCTCTGTGCTATCTGGGGAATCCTGGCCCCCACCCAGCTCAGATGCCATCCCCAGGACAGCTGGGCAGAGCCACACCCAGCCCCTGCATGCACCCACACACACACAATCACAATCAGACAGGCTGGCCTGCAGTCAGGCCAGGGGCTGCCCACCTGTTCTCTCCCTCTTCTCTGGCACCCATACTCCCAGATGACCCTGCCTGGGCCAGCAGGGTCATCTTTTCGAAGAGGCCAAAGAGAAGCAAAAAGAGAAGGGCCAGGGACTTTTCTAAAGAACAAGTCTCAGAGTCAAAAAAGACAAGATTGGCCAGGTGCGGTGGCTCACACACGTGGGGATGGGGGCTATTGCTTGAGCTAAGGAGTTTGAGACCAGTCTGAGCAAGAGGGAGACCCCACCTCTACTAAAAACAGAAGAACCAGTCAGGTGTCATGGCAGGCGCCTGTAGTACTAGCTACTCAGGAGGTTAAAGCAAGAGGATCCCTTGAGCCCAAGAGTTTGAGGTTGGTGTGAGCTATGATGCCATGGCACTCTACCCAAAGATGACAGAGTAGAGTGTCCAAAAAAACAGACAGGAGATTTGGGTTCTAATTCCAGCTCTGTCAGAACTTGCTGTGTGACCTCAGACAAACCCATTCACCTCTCTGGCCTCAGCCTTCTCATCATCTCATCCGGCCTCAGTTGCTTCTCAAACCAAGAGGGGCAAGTTCTCACCATAAATGTGGTACATTTTCCTAGAGCTTCACTGTGCTCAGGTAAATAACGTGAAACCTAATTTATATGTTAAAATAAATACTCTGTTGTAGAATAAATGCAAAATTAGCATGAATTTAAAATAAAGCCTGAGATTTCAAAAAGTTCTTCATCGGGGCAGCAGAACCATGAGCTATTGGTCACTAAGGTGTATCCTGGAGGTGGAGAAGCTTGAGGAGCCCAGGCCTGCCCTCCCGCTCTGCCAGCTGCCCTGCCTAAGGCCCAGCAGAGCCCCTGCCATGCATGGTGGCAGCCTCCCTGTAATCTGCTCACCAGCCTCTCCATCTCCTGCTCCCGGAGCCGCTCTTGGCGCTGCCTCCGGTGATACTCCAGGAGGTCATCCTCATTGTCACTGATCTCTGTGATGCTGTTTTTCCGCTCTCGCGTGATTGGCACCCGCAAGTCCCCACTAGACAGCTTCCTCTGGGCACAGGGGCTCTGGCGGGGCGAAGCCCCAGTGAGAGAACCCAGACTGTAGGCTGGGCTCAGCCTGCCACTGAAGCTGCCCTTGCGGGGGCCCAGAGATTCCCCCAATGTGGGTGAGGGGCTCCTGGTCCTACGGCCCCGTGTCCCCAGTGTCAGAGAGAAGTCTTCCGGTGAAGCCCCCTGGGCTGCCCAGCGCCGGGGCCGAGGACTGTCTGCCACTTCCCTGGTTAGCTTGGGATCTGGAGTGGTCCGGGTGGGCAGTGGGGAGAGAGCTCGTCGGGACAGAGATGGGCTCAATGGAGGGAGTTCTCGCATACTGTCCAGGCCCCGCCGACCCATGCGGGGACTCTCAGGAGGCTGCAAGTTGCGGGTGGCTAACCCATCTGAAAATGTCCGGCCCACCAGTTGGCGTGAAGGGCTGGTTGTCAGCACCCGCTCGGTTCCTGGAGGCTCACGGAAAGGGCTGGGAGGGCGGTCCTGAAGTGTGCCAATCTTGTTGCGGGGAGCAGGGACTGGAGACTGGAACTTGGGGCTGCCAGGAATGCTGGTGGGTTGGCTGCGAGCACCGGAAGCTGGGTATTCACTCAGGCTGATAGCCACCACAGGCAGCTGCCCACCCAGCCGGGGGCTCTCGGTGGCTCTGCGGGCCTCTGCCAAGACAGTAGCTGCAGGACTGTCTGTCAGCAGACCACGAAGGCCAGGGCTTGGAGGCCGCTCAGGACCCCCTTTCCTGCCCAGCCGAGGGCTCTCAGAGGAGCGTGTACCACTTGGGCAGGACTGTGGGGGCTGCAGGGCCAGATGGTAGCTGGAGGAACGGGCAGGCACCAGTGGAGGCACAGAAGGTCCTGGCTCCTGCCCACTAGGTGAGTGACTGGCACAGCTTCCACTGCTGGCTGGTGAGGAAAGTGGAGAGAAGGCTGGAGAGGTGTTCTCATAGCTGGAACCCACAGACATGGCACCAGGGCTGGTTGGAGGGGACAGCAGGTAGCGCCCGCCATTAGCCATCGGCGACAATGGAGAGGTTGCAGCAGGCTTCTTGCCGGCAGCTCCAGGCTCCTCTAGCACCAGTGAGTCCATAATCTCCTGCAGGTCTTTCTCAATAGAGCTCACCAGGGAACTGTGGCTGGCACAGGCCACAGGTCCCCGGGTTGCAGGCTGTGGCGTGTGGTTCCCATTCACCAGACTCTCTGATTCCACTGAAGGGAAATGCAAATAAGCCTTAGTCCTGAATTTGGGGAGCTGGAAATGCATAAAATCTAGGGCACTACCCCACCTTCTCCTAGAACAGTGAGACTACAAAGTCTCTGAAAGCAGCTAGGGGATCTGGATTCTGGCACCATCCTGCTCTGCCATTGCTGCCGTGCAACCAACCCTGGCTAAGTTTCCCCTTCCATATAGGGAAGGAATGGAAACTACACTTCTGCCACTACATTTAATGATTTAGAACAAAGTTAGCAACAATGTCAAGCACTTCTAAGCCAAGTGGATGCCAACATACTCAAGACTAGAATCCTCCCTGCCTTGGTTCCCCCAATTTCCTATATCTCTACTCAGGATGGGCTCCTGAATGGATGTTATGTGAAGAAGATGGAGCCAGAAGAGCTGGCTAGAAGTTCCAGGGGCTTCTAGTCTAACTGGACATCAGGGCCTCTCAAGGCAGGAACCAGAGGCCCAGGGGGAAATAAACCAAAGCCTAAAAAGAAAAACAAAAAAAAAAACAAAGCCTCCAGGGCTAGGCAAGGGGTGTGTGCTGCACACTTTGTCCAGTCAGAGGCAGGGGAGGGATCTGGTGCTAATGGCGGGTTCCTGGAAGCCAGGCTGGCCAGCAGCTAGGTGCAGCTCAGTGCCTCCAATTATCTTATTAAGCCAGGCCAACATCCTGCCCTTGCCCTGCCCCAGCCCTAGTCAACCAACCAGGAGTCCCTGGAACCACTGCCCCAAACAACTAAGGGAGTGGCATGACAAGGCTGGGTTTGGAGCAGGGTAAAATTAGCTAGGGAGTGGACTGGGCACTCAGGTTTTGAGCCCTCAGAGAACTGGAAAAGACTGGGGATAGGGGAGCAAGTGAAAGCCTTTACAAGACTAAGTTTGGGGCTTGGCACCTGTAGCTCAGCAGCTACAGAGTCAGCTACATACACTGGAGCTGGTGGGTTCAAACCCATCCCAGGCCTGCCAAACAACGACAACGACAGCCAAAAAATAGCTGGGTGTTTTGGCAAGCACCTGTAGTCCCAGCAACTTGGGAAGGTGAGGCAAGAGAATCGCTTAAGCCCAAGAGTTTGAGGTTGCTGTGAGCTGTGACGCCACAGCCCTCTACTGAGGGTGACATAGTGAGACTCTGTCTCAAAAAAAAAAAAAAAGAGACAGTTTGGGTCCAATATTATGAGGATTATAAGAGATACAGTCAGAGGGGTTCCCATGGACACTAAGTGATCCCAGTGACCACTGACCTTTCCTCAAGTCCCCAGACTTACATTTAAGTCACTGATACCAACCAACTAGGTATACCTAACATACGTGTCATGTCTCCTGTCCCAGCACCACACTGGCACCTGTCATCCCACAGCCATCTGAATGCCAGTGTAAAGTCTGTGGTAGTAGGATCACTGGTGGCCTCCTGGTATACACCCCACCCCCCCAGGCAGCTGGGCTGGGGAGGCCTGTGTTGGTTCCCTGGAACAATCAGCAATTCTTCTCTAAGGATCAATAATTCACACACAAACTGCAGCTGTCCCATTGAGTCATCAGTGGGTATGACATGGCCTGAGAGCTGGGCAGGGCCCAAGGACATGATCATCTGCAGGTGGGACACACCTGAGCTTACTAGGGGGTCCAACCTAATGCTTCCTTCTGCTCCCTCAGGTCCCCCTCAAAGACTCCCTGGTGGTGATGTAGTTGACTGGGGTCCCAGACACTGAGTAGCATCCTCCAGGGCAGTGGGGTACAGGCTGGAAGAACCCTCCAGCCCTCAAGGTACGATTCCCCAATTTTAGCAAAGCAGAACTGCCTTGCATCTCTCCCAGTGTCCACCTGGCATTCTCTACCACTCCATGGCAGGTGGCAATGAGCCAAGGCCATAGGTACTGTCCTGCCCTAGTGTGACTGAAGTGGGCAAGGAGGAGGACTGTCCAAGGAGTACCACCAACCCAATCCCTGGCCCCAGCTGGGTACTTACCAGGGCCAGGGCTGTAGGGGTGCCCAGAGGCCCGGCCCCCTGCTGGAATCATGCTCTTCATCCACTTGGCTTCAGCCGGGTGGTTAAAGCGGAGGAAAGTGGACTGACCCAGGCACAACATGCAGCCTGCAGAGAAAGCAAATGCTTGGCAGAGCAGGCAGGGCTGAAACCTCCTCCACTCCATAGCACTAACAGGCTCACCCCAGGCTCTGAAGAGTCCACCTGCACTCACAGAGTCCACACAATCCACACCTGCCCCTGCCTGTGCTTGATACAGGCACCTCCAGGGTTCTACAGCACAGGCCAGAGAAGAAAGATCAGAGAGCCCCCATCCTGACTCCTTAGTAGCTGTGAAATCTATAGGTGAATTCAGTTCACCTCCAACTCTAATTCTCTCATCAGAAAAACGGGAATAATGCCACTGACCTTTCAAGGATAATAAGAGTATATGTGAAAGTACACTGTGAATGGAGAAAGGTCTTCAGAAAACATACATACCCATGGCCTCCCAACCCACCCCCGATCCATCTATCTGCCCTTGGGCAGAAGGGTCAGTTTGAGAAGCAGCAACTCCCAGGGTCGCCAGAAAAGTATGAATTAAGGGACAAGGGAAGAACCATGGATCAGTCAGATGACTGGGAGGGGGACGACCAGAATTTGTCTTATTACTTGTTGTGTGGCCTTAGGAGACCTAGCACCTTCTATGAGTGATAGGGAGTGACCATCACCTCTATGAGTGATAGGGAGTGACCATCATCCTCTCTTTCTGACAAAGAATCCCTGACTGCTCCTTGGTCTCCTCTGGAATCTAGTCAAGGCTAGGCCGCTGGGCCTGGCCTTGGCCAAGCACATTTGCAGGCAGCAGACACAAGCCCATGCCTGCCCTGGAAGTGCAAGTACATGGAGTGGGGTGTGTGCATGGAAGCCAGAAAATGTAGCCAGGGGCACTAGGAGTGCGCACAGCGGCAGGTGTGCCCATAGGCACCTAAGCCCGGCTGGCAGAACTCCACTTCCTGGCCACACCAGGTGTTCAAGGGCTCCTGCAGAAGACGCAGCATTGAGAAGACATAGCCCTGTTACTGTCCATCACCCACCTTTCTAGTCTGTCCACGCCTCTGGCCCCTGATCCCAGGCTCCTATCTACCCAATCTGGTGCCACTTGGCATTCTAAGCTTCATGCCAGTCTGAGCTGAGACTGGCAAGGAAGTCCACATTCCTGGACGCTGAGACAGTCCAGCTTAGGCAGGCTGCAAGGGCAAGGGGCATCCTGGGCCTCGTGGGTACCTTAAAAGACCCCCTACTGAGAAGCTCAGGAGCTTGTTCCAGGGACCCTGGATATTGCCTTGGGAAGGATGTCTAGCAGGCTGAGAAGCCCATAGCAGAAAACCATGGTGGACAAAGCACCTACTACCTTGGGACATCTATAGGCCCTCCCAGGCAGGCAGGTACCAACAATTCTAAAGGCTGATTGGGTGGGAAAAGTGGGGAGACCTCTCTGCCAAGCCACCAATAAGAGAAGCTGATCCCAGTGTAATCATAACCAGAATAAATAATAGCCAACCGCACTGTCCACCTAATTACAACCATAGCTGTTTCAGGATGAGCCCTGTCAGGTCCCTCCCCTCCTTTCAGCCATTTAACAAGCTAATTAATGATGAGTTCACAGGGTCTAGACAGACCCACTCAACCCTAGGCTGATAGGGGAGAACTGTGTGGGTGGTGGGGATAAGTATCCTGATCACACAGTCTAGGTTGGGAAGAAGGCAAAGAGTGGAGATGGATTCCAGCCCAGCAGTACCATTCACATCTAAGGAGGTTGTGGGCATCTAGGGACCCTCCATTCTGCCACCTATAGCTATGAGTTCCCTGCCCCCCTCCTCTGCCCTGCACCCTCCCCCACATAGGAGGTGTGGCCATGCTGCTCTGGGCTATAAATAGTGATGCCAGGCAGCAGAGCTGGATCCATATTAATAGTGCAGGCAAGAGGGCAGTGGGACTGAGAGCAGCCCAGCTCCTGCCCAAATTAACTTTCTATTTGCACTCAGGGGCCCCAGGCATTGCCCCAGCTCTGGCCCCTATAGCCCCTTAGGAGCCTGGCCAGCCTGTTTCTGAAAAGCAGCCCCCCTCTCTACACACTCCCACCCCACAACCCAAAAGGCCATCCTTCTCAGGAAGCCATACCCATCCAGCCAAAGTTGTGGTCTGCATCCCCCATGCCCAGAGGGTCTCAGAGCCCAGCTGTGGGCAGGAGGGTGGAGAAGCTGCACATCTGGAGGAGAAAAACCCGGCAAAGGAGAGGGTGGATCCCATCTCCCATGCAGAGGGGACACACCATGCACAAATAGATCACACTCATACACATTTATACTAACATGCACAGACTCACACGCACACAGTGCCACATCTACTGCCCTCCTGGCCCCACAAATAGAATGGAATGGCCCAAGGGAGGCTGCGTGAAGGGAAGATGGAAGTAAGGGCCTTGGCTCTTCCCATCATAGTCCCCTCTTGGTCATACCACGGACGCCCCTCATCCTAACCGGGACCCTTTAGAGGTTAGAGGGAGGTGAGGGAGGCGGGTCCCAAAGAGGGGACTGCCAAGCACCGGGAAGATGAGCTCAGCCCCTCCAAGAAGTGCTCCCAAGCCGTAGAAGCCCCACTTAAAATGTTCAGGACACACGTACGATCGAGTGTCACAGCTTCAAGCTCCCAAAGACGGGCAGAGGACCCCATCCCCCTCCGGGCGCCCACCGTCCCCAAAACGCCCCTCCCAGCCAGAGCTTCTCCACGCCCAACTGCCAGTGGCTGGCTGGCCCGGGGTTGAGGACTCACCTCCGAACCTGGACCTCCAGACTGGTCACCCTTGCTAGCGCGGGCCCCCCAGGTCCCAAGCCCCCCGCCCGCCTGGGGCTTTTGGGTGGGGGGCGGGCCGACCTCCAGTTCCACCGGCTCCAGGCTCCAAGCGAGCAGCAGCGAGACAGCGAGGCGGCGAGGCAGCGAGCAGCCGCCAATGCCCGGGTAGGGGCGGGCCGGCCACCAGCGGCAGGGGGAAGGGAGCCAGGGAGGGAGGGACAAAGGAAAGGAGGAGGGGAAGAGGAAGTGATGGAGGAGAAGAGTAGGGAGCTGGATGGAGAGGGCGGGTCTGGAGGACGCGGAGAGGTAACCCCTGGGATCCTGCCCCAGGGGCAGGAGGAAAAGTCGGGTGGGAGGAAAGGTTTGAGGGAGGGAAAGACAAGGGCCAATACAGAGGCCAGAGGGTGAAAAGCAGCCCGCACAGACGAGGGTCTACTCAGAGCACTCTGTGGTAGGAAGTCTGTGGCAGAGGCCTGGGGTCCCGGCCAGCCCAGCCCTGACTGTCTGTGTCACCGTGGGCCAGTCACATGCTCTGGCCTCAGATTCCTTATCTACAGAATGAGGAGGCTGGCCTCAATGACATGCGCTGCCCGATGTCCAGCTCTGACATTCCAGGACTCCGTATGTGAGAGAGAGGAAAAGAACAAGGACTGCACAGGATCCAGCTAGGACACTAGGGCCACCCTGGCCCTTAGCTTCACCCTGGCCTGGGAGTTCAGGCTAAATCAGTGCTCTGGGCAATGAAGCCACACTGAGTTCAACTCCTGTCTCCATCCTAAACACCTCCCTTACAGGCCCCACTCACCACAGCTCAGCCCTGGACCCAGGCTGGACCAAGGCATGACCCTTTTATCCATCCCAAGGGAGCCAGCCTACTTCCTGGGGTCCTGGAAGCCAATGCTACCTCTCCCCGGCCACAAATTCCAGTTGGGCTAGCCCCAGGAAGGTACCCTTCCTATCAGTGAAACAAGTATCTGCAGCTCCCAGGGTCAGACTGAGATTCTCAGCTAGGCAGGTACCTACCACCCAGCCAGGTTCTCTAGAAATGTCCTCTTGCCCCAGGGACCTGGCGCCTGGGGCACCAGGAGCTTGCGGGACACATCACATGTGCTTAACGGCTCACACAGCCTTACACACTGTCTCTCAGATATACGCCAACCCTTGCTCAGTCACACTAACTCAACAATGCATACTCTGAGTCACACAGACACCCTCATTAAACAGATTTTCTTTTTTTTTTTTTGAAATAGAGTCTTAGTCTATCACCACGGGTATAATGCCGTGGCATCATCATAGCTCACAGCAACCTCAAACTCTTGGGCTCAAGCCTTGGCTCTTGCCTCAGCCTCCTGAGTAGCTGGGACTACAGGCGCCCCCAATGCCCAGCCAGTTTTTCTATTTTTAGTAGAGATGGGGGTCTCACTCTTGCTCAGGGTGGTCTGGAACTCCTGAACTCAAGCAATCCACCTGCCGCAGCCTCCCAGAGTGCTAGGATTATAGGCGTGAGCCACTGTGCCCAGCCTTCGTTAAACATGTCTTCCAATGGTCTGGTGAGGTGGTTCACTCCTATAATCTCAGCACTTTGAGAGGCCAAGGTGGGAGGACTGCTTGAGGCCAGGAGTTCAAGGACCAGTGTAGGCCACAGAGCAAGACCCTGTCTCTACAAAAAAAAAGTGTTTTTGTTTTTGTTTTTGTTTTGAGACAGAGCCTCAAGCTGTTGCCCTGGGTAGAGTGCTGTGGCATCACAGCTCACAGCAACCTCCAACTCCTGGTCTGAAGTGATTCTCCTGCCTCGATTCTCCTGCCTCCACCTCCCAAGTAGCTGAGACTACAGGCACCTGCCACAACGCCTGGCTATTTTTTGGTTGTAACCATCATCGTTGTTTGGTGGACCCAGGCTGGATTCAAACCCGCCAGCTCAGGTGTATGTGGCTGGCACGTTAGCCACTTGAGCCACAAGCGCCGAGCCAAAAAAAAAAAAAAAGTTTTATTTAATGATTCAGGCATGGTAGCGTGCACCTGTAGTCCCAGTTACTTGGGAGGTTAAGCCAGGAGGACCACTTGGGCCAGGAATTCATGGCTGAAGTAAGCTATGATCTCACCACTGTGCTCCAGGCTGGGCAATAGAGCAAGACTTCATCTCTTAAAAAATAACAAAAATAATAAACACACACACACACACACACACATTGTCTCTCACACACCTTTATTCACATGCTCACATTCCTCCAGGCACCAACCCCCCCTCCTAGTGACATACTCACTCAGGCATAGCTATTCTTTCACAAGGAAAGACTGAAATAAAAAGTCTACCTCCTTATAGAAATAATCAGGCAAATTTTCCACCCTTGCAAAATAGCCTGCTACCCAACTTAACCACGCTGTCAACTGTACACACATTCATTCACATACTCACATGTGTACACATATCTTATTCCCGTTCCGAAGGAAAAAGGAAGAACCATATAGGGTCAAATGCAAAATGAGGGGAGGCTTAAAAAACAAATCTCAGGAAGAGTGATTCATCAGTCTGGAAACTGTGATGGCCAGCTGGACAGACCCAGACATTCACAGAGGATGCCTGCCAGTGAGAAATAAGGCAGGAGGCAGACACAAAGTGTAGCAAGGAGCTTTCCCTCTGCTCCCCTTCCTTGAAGCTTTATTAGTTAAGATCTTTATCAGTCTTGTAACAGAGAAAGGTTGGAGGCTTCACTCCCTGTCTACAGAAGGAATAACTGGGTGGGAAAGGAAGAGCCTCAATGTCCTGGGGATTCCAGAAAGAGGCAGCTGGATAACCCAGGAATGCTATGTCCCCAGCCACTCCTCTGCTGACCCTCACATAAGCCCTACCACCAGTAAGGGGATTCAAGAGTGAAAGAGACTTGGAGACTAGGGAAGGCAGCAAATGCTAGGACTTGATGGGGACCTAACTGTCTAGACAGCCTGGGCCCTGAGCTGGTGGCTTTCTGGGTCCCCCCCACTTAGTCCCCTCCCAGATCTTTCATGTGGTCTGGCGCTGTGGTCCCAGGGTGGGGCAGCCTAGACCCAGATTGAGATTCCCCCTCATTTCCTTGGTCCATGTCCCAGCTCCACCCCTTACTCTGTGGAGAAGAGGGCGGTGGGATATGCCAGGAAGCCTGGGTATAGGGGTGGGATCAGGATCTTCCTGGCTCCCTCATTCACACCGTGTTCATAGCTCTGTGCTAAAGGTTGGCATCTGCTTTCTGCTCACCTCCCCCCTCTCCTGGTCCAGGCATAGTACTGCTGGAAGAGCCTGTCACTGCCATCTCTGCTTGTCATGAAGTGTGTCTCTCCAAGTTGCCTATGGCTGGGCACAGTGCCCAGAATGATGCATCTATGGGTTGGCCCAGCCAGAGCAGGCTCCTTGTTATTCCCAGGGTAGTCTTTTGTTTTTCAAAGAAGAGGGTCCCCTCTCCAAGGCCAGATAAAGGGAATAAGACAGGAAAAATGATCCTTTTGTAAATAATGCTCACAGATAGGCATATGGCCAAAAATTCTCATATACACGGAGGAGTACACACGCGGACATTTTGGTACCATCAGTCCTGAGTTCACCCCAGCCGCCCACTCGAACACACTGATCCGTAAACACAAGGAAAGACACAAACACAGAGATACACAAGCCAGAGTCACAAACATATCCGGAGATACATAAACACACTCCAGTTATACAGACACACAGAGATAGCACATGCGCCCCCGAGCCACCCAGTTTCCAAGGAAACGCACTCCCAAGAATGTCCGGAGTGGGGCCAGGCTGGGCTGGGCTTGGTGCCTTGCTCCAGAGATGAGACAAGGAAACCCTCAGCTCCTAGAGCCCAGGGGAGGGGAGGACGGGGAGAAGAACACCCATTCCTTTGTGCCTCTGCCTCCCCCTCCACAGGCTGCCAAGCTTCTGAGACAGGCAAGCCCAGACAAGAAGGCTATGGGGAGGGGGGATAAAAGGAAGCAAGTTTAAGGTCAGAAGAGAGTGGGAGGGTACATACTTAATAGGGTGGGTCTCTGGCTGGGGAAGAGTTGGGGGTCACTGGGGCCACAAAAAATGCATCAAAATTCCACCTTGGCCCCAAGCCCTCCCTCTTCTCCGGGAGCTAATGATGCAGTGGGCATACTGGACAAGAGAGGCACAGAAGGCGGGTTCCTCCACCCATGTGAATGTGATGGATTTGGGGCTGACATGGGAGAGCTGGGCCTGCTTTGAACTTTTCCCTGCCTCCCTTTCCTACTCTCACCTCCATGCTCCCAAATCTTGGCAAAGGGTGCTCTCTCTAAGACTGAACAGGACTGTCAGATGCCACCATAGCTAAAGCCCCCACATATGGCGGTTCCTCCTCTCATGACAAGTTGGAGATCTTGAAGCCTGGAGAAGGCAAGGGCCTGCCTGCTGCTGCTGGTAGACCTGCCTCCCTGAAGTCAGTTGTTCATGCCCTACCCCTGCCCAAAGGCAGGAAGAACAGAGTGGGGCAAGGTCAAGTCTCCTGGATCAGCTGTGAAGAAAGTGGCTCTGAAAGGCCCCCAAGGGATGTAAATAAGAGAGAAGGAGACAGTGGGATAAGTAGTGGAATTTCCACTGCACAGGGGCTTTGAGCCAGTAAGAGACCCCAGAGAACAATGCCCGGCCATCAGTTCCCCTGCTCAGAGCCAGGATTAGCCCAAGGCTCCCATCCTCTTGTTAACCTCACTTCTAACCTCCACCCAAATCTCTTTTTCTCATTCCCCTACAGTGATGATTCACTATATGAACAGACACCCAGAACCCTGTTTCCAGAGTGAACACACCTGGTCTGTCAAAGTGCCACCTGGGCTAACCCTTACCTGCCTAGTAACCATAGTAATTAAGAGCTCAGTTTTTAGAGCTGCCTTACACAAGGGAATGGCCTATTCATGACTCAAAGCTGTCAACAGTCTTGTGATAGGAGCAGGCAAGTCATCAGATTTTGCCTTTGCCTCATCCCCATCAAGAGGTATTGTCCTCCTCTCCAGCTTCTCAAAATAATTCCCTCCTGGCGGTGCCTGTGGCTCAAAGGAGTAGGGCACTGGCCCCACATGCTGGAGGTGGTGGGTTCAAACCCAGCCCCGGCCAAAAAAAAAAAAAAAAACAAAAAAAATCTGCAAAAAACAATTCCCTCTCGGAGGGCGGCGTCTGTGGCTCAGTCAGTAAGGCGCCAGCCCTATATACCAAGGGTGGCGGGTTCAAACCCAGCCCTGGCCGAACTGCAACAAGAAAAATAGCTGGGCGTTGTGGCGGGCACCTGTGGTCCCAGCTACTCGGGAGGCTGAGGCAAGAGAATCGCCTAAACCCAGGAGTTGGAGGTTGCTGTGAGCTGTGTGACGCCATGGCACTCTACCAAGGGTGATAAAGTGAGACTCTGTCTCTGCAAAAAAACAATTCCCTCTTGGAGTGAAACAATGCCATTGAGATCCTTCAAGTCTGGATGCCAGAGGGGTTTGGATTTTTGTTTAGGCACATCCAGATGCACCTGAGCACCCCATGTCTAGTAAGGGTCAGGCAAAGCAGTTACCATGGCAACCAGGCACAGGCTTTTAAACAGAGCCCCCTGTCTGTTTGGAGGTGTCAAACCTTACCCTGAGTGAGCCGTGTGGGCTGCCGGACAGGGAGTCCATCAATAGTGCAGGCATTGCCACAAGGGTAGAGGGTGAGGGTGCCCCGCAGGTTCTCAATGTAGCAGTGCTCTGGAGCCAGGCCTGGCCCTTGCAGTGAGATGTCTCTGGCTGCAGAGCCAATCACTGTCCTTCCTGGAGACAAGAAGCAAACTGAGTCAGAGGAGTTGTCCATGCAAAGGAGACAGAGACAGGGCAAGGAGGGCCACCATGGAAATATATTTCTGCCTCCAACTCCCAGCATAATCTCTGCCCACCACTTCCCACCCCTGTTTGGCCCCTGAGCCTGATGGAGACAGTAAGTGATAGAAGCTCTTCTGGAGCAGAGAAAACTCTGCCTGAGAATGAGAAGGCCCAAAGATGGGAATGCCCAGACTCCACAGGTAGAGTAGAAAGGGTGCCTCTTTTCTGCAGACCTTCTGCTGGTCCCCCCAACTATCTCTTCCTATGTCCTTTTTTCTTGTTCCCCTTCAGCCTACCCACCCCTCTTTTCTTCTAAATCTCTCTCTCTCCTTCTCTCCCTCCCTTCTGCCACCTGCAACCTCTCCTGTCTCTCACCCCCTTTCTCTTCAGTACAGTGGCTCTCCCAACTGCTTTGCAGAAACAGCCCCTCCCCCACTGGCAGAGCCCCTGAGACGGATATTTGGAGAATGTGGGGAATGTAGTGTCACCCAGGCAACAAGTGCAGCCAGGAGAGGAGAGAGGGAGGACAGAAGCTGAAAGGTGAGGGGGGCCATGCCAGGGCCTTATCTTAGGAGATCTTGCCCCCACTCCCATCTCTCCATTCTCCACCTACCCTACAGTGCAGTCTCCCAAGCAGGGCATTACCCTGGAGTGGGGCCCCCCTTCTTTCTTGGCCACACCGAGCAATGGGCTGTCCTGTTTCTCTCTCCTTGATTCTAAACTGATCTTTAATCCCAGTCATAGAGCCAGGTTATCCACCAAAGAAGGTAGACAATCTGGGGGGGCAGAAGCAAAAGAAGCAAACCCAGTAGGGTGGGGAGGCAGGAGGTGAGCATTGCCAGCAGGTAGCAAAAAGGCCCCAACACATGCAGGAGCTGGGCCTCGGCAGGAATGCCTAGAAGGATGGAGGGGTGGCAGGTGGGACGCCCTGACACTCTTACCTTCCTCCAATGGCAACAGGGTGATGGCAGTGCTGAGTCGCCCACTGCCCAGGCTCACCAAATGGGGTTTGTCCGTTTGTACTTTTAGCCCTTTGCCTGTCTCAATCAAGTCCAAGGGTCCTTTCTGCAGGTAGCAAGGGTGGAGGATGAGCATCATTGGAGACTCCAGGCCAGCACCTTAACACCCTAGTCCCAGCACTCTCTCCAGCCCTTGGCCCTCTCCAAATGGCTCTGAGGGTGCTGAAAGGCTTAGCACAAAATCTTACACAGAGCATTATTCCACTAAATTATAATTAGATCTGAATCTAGGCCACTAACTCTTCCCACTGGATTTATCTCTAGTCTTGGCTTAACTGCCCTTGTCTATTAAAACAGAAACAAGGAGAAAGGGGTGGGAGGTGGTGTCAGATAAGAAGGGGGGTACTGCAGAAGAGGGCCAGTTGAGCTCCCTGCATATTTGACCATGGCTATCCACTTGGCCACTGCTTGCCCCACTATGCTAAATTATAAGAGAGAGTACAGTCATGAATCAAGGAAAGTGACACAGCCCAGGGTCAATCTGTAAAATGCTTCCTGACTTTCAAAAAGTAGTTTCTGGGTGAACCAATTAACCTGATTCAAATAAAGATGGAGTTATTAATAGGCTTGGGACCTGGGGAAGGGCAGAGAATAACAGAACTACTGCTCTAAACCTTGGGCCAGGACCTCAAGGGGGTAGAAATGCTGAACCCATTCTCTCACAGCCCTCTTTCCTCATAGCTCTGACCCCACTCACCTGTATCATGGCCTGGGTCTTGCATCCAGGTCCTACCTGGTTCCTATTGAGAGTGTCCATGGTCCTAGGGCTCCAGAGCACCTGTGGACACAGTTAAAAGCAGCTCTGTGATGGGATTCTCAGGGGGGCTGCACCAGCCACCATCATTCCCAGCACGCTTATGCTAAAGGGAAAGTGCAAGCAGCTAGAGAGCTTGGGGAGGTGGTGCCAGGTCTCCAGCCACAGGATGGATGCCACACCACATCTGTCCTGGCCCTGGCCACCATAAGCACAAACAGCCCTATAGGCCCAACCTATACTTCTGTGCTTTCCTGCCCTGTGTGTCCCAGAACCCAGGTCTTGGCAGAATTTAAATTCCCTCACCCCCCACCCCACTACCCAGGCCTGTAAGCAGGGTGGAGAAAGTTTACCTTAGTGGGAGAAGCAGAATCCAGGGAAGAAGCCCCTCGGGAACACTAGTAGATAGAGGGCCCCCAGGCAGGTGGCAGGGCTAAAACAGAAGTTCCCTCCCAGACCTTTTCTTCTCTTCTCCCTTTGTCTCTTTTCCCAGGGGTCTTAGTAGGATGTTTTCTTAAAGGAGACATAGAAGAAAAACTCAGCCATTCCTGCCATCTCCATAGTCTCAGCTGCTACACCTTTCTCTCCCAGAAAGCAACCTTACCCCAACAAGATGAGCTATATGGCTTGGCGCCCATAGCACACTGGTTAGGGAGATGGCCACATACACTGAGGCAGGCAGGTTCGAACTGAGGAACCTGGGCTCTCAGGTTTAGAATCAGGGCTCTCCTTGATTCTAAACTGATCTTTAATGCCAGCCATGGAGCCAAGTTATCTACCAAAAATGTAGGCAGTCTGGGGAGCAGAAACAAAAGCAGCAAACCCAGTGGGGTGGGGAGGCAGAAGGTGCTAAACAATACCTGCTAAAGACAGACCTGCTAAACAACAATGACAACTGCAATTAAAAAAAATAGCCAGGGGCAGCACCTGTGGCTCAGTGAGTAGGGCATCCGCCCCATATACCGAGGGTGGCAGGTTCAAACCCAGCCCTTGCCGAACTGCAACAAAAAAATAGCCGGGCGTTATGGCGGGCGCCTGTGGTCCCAGTTACTCGGGAGGCTGAGACAGAAGAATTGCCTAAGCCCAGGAGCTGGAGGTTGCTGTGAGCTGTGAAGCCATAGCACTCTACCAAGGGCGACAAAGTGACACTCTGTCTCTAAAAAAAAAAAAAAAAAAAATAGCCAGGCATTGTGGTAGGCGCCTATAGTCCCAACTACTTGGGAAGCTGAGGCAAGACAATTGCTTAAGCCCAAGAGTTAGAGATTGCTGTGAGCTAAGACAACACAGCACTCTAACTCTACTGAGGGCAACATGGTGAGACTCTTCCTCAAAAAAAAAAAAAAAAAAAAATCATGGATGAGCTATAAACACTCAGTGGTAACTAATACTGGGAATAGTGGGTTCTTAACTCTCAAGTTTTTTTTTTTTATTTTGAGACAGAGTCTCACTATGTCACCCTTGGTAGAGTGCTGTGGCATCACAGCTCACAGCAACCTCAAACTCTTGGGCTTAAGCGATTCTCTTGCCTCAGCCTCCCAAGTAGCTGGGACTACAGGCGTGCACCACAACGCCCGGCTGTTTTTTTGGGTTTTTTGTTTGTTTGTTTTTTGTTTTTGCAGTTTTTGGCTGGGGCTGGGTTTGAACCCACCACCTCTGCAATATGGGGCCGGTGCCCTACTCTGAGCCACAGGCGCCACCTGATGCCTGGCTATTTTTTCTCTTGTTGCTGTAATTGTCATTGTAGTTTAGCTGGCCCAGGTTGGATTCGAACCTGCCAGCCTCTTTGTATGTGGCCAGCACCGTAACCACTGTGCTATGGGCACAGAGCCAACTCTCAAGTTCTTAACTGGCTTAGTGCTGGAGGAAGCTTAGGGCCCTTAGAACCAGGGTACAAGGTTTTCCAGAGCCAGAATTTAAATTCCCTCACTCCCTACCCCACTACCCATCTCTCTCCCCCTGACTCATGTTATTATCTGAGAAATGTTATAAGTGATGATTGTGGGCCAGGTGTGGTGGCTCTCGCCTGTAATCCTGGCACTCTGGGAGGCCGAGACAGGTGGATTGCCTGAGGTCACAAGTTCGAGATCAGCCTGAGCAAGAGTGAGACCCACCTAAACAGGAGCAAGGCCTGTCTCTACTAAAAATAGAAAAAAAAAATTGAGGCAAGAGGAATGCTTGAGCCCAAGAATTGGAGATTGCTGTGAGCTATGACACTATGGCACTCTTCCCAGGGCAACAGCTTAAGACTCTGTCTCAAAAAAAAAAAAAAAAGTGGCACCCGTAGCTCAGTGGTAGAGTGCTAGCCACATGCACTGAGGCTGGTGGGTTCAAACCTGGCCTGGGCCAGCTAAAACAACAATGACAACTGTAACAACAAAAAAAATAGCCAGGCGTTGTGGTGGGTGCCTATAATCCCAGCTACTTGGGAGGCTGAGACAAGAAAATCACTTAAGCCCAAGAATTTGAAGTTGCTGTGAACTGTAACACCAAAAGCACTCTACCCAGGGCAACAGGTGGAGACTGTCTCAAAAAAAAAAAAAAGTTTGTGTACTGTATACTCACATGCCTAACCCTTGTCCAACTTGCTAAGGTGAGAAACTTCCCATTCGCTGCTGAAAAGTCCCTAGGCAAAGTTGAGAAGAGTGCGGTGAAGAGGTAAGGTGGCAGACCCGGGAAGGCAGGCTGTCCCTCCACTTTCTCTTCCAGCCATCTACTAGGTGACCTGGAAAGGAAGTGGGGGCAGGAGCCAGCATGCAAGGAGTGTCTGACTCTGGCAGTAGGTCCCAAAGGCCTCAGCCATGGAGTTACTAAATTTACCCTCCTAGCTTCCACCCTTCCGGACCTGAACTGCATCATCTCCGTCACCATTTCCACCCAGGCTGGCGGAAGAGAGGCCGGAACACAGCCTGGGGCCCAGCCCAATACTGCCTGAGAAGAGCAGAGAAACAGACCATTAACCTATACCAAGCCGCAAGCTGGCCTGGCACCTCCTGAGATCCTGGCCATAGGGAAGAATTTCCAGGGACAAAGATTGCTGTACTGCTTCCTTAGACTCAGGAAAATCTCTCAGCATTTTCTGAGGGAGGAGAGGCAAGAGAGTGGATTGGGAAAGGGGAGTTTCCCTAAAGGAAGGAGGAAGAAAGACAAAATAATAATGGTGAAAGAAAGGCATCATCCTTTAGTGGAAAGAGTGGGATGCAAAAGCCTTAGATTCTACCCTGACTACATTATTTTTTAGCGGTAAGAGAAGTTATTTAACTTTTCTGATTGTCAAGTCATCCTTCTAAAAAATTGGAATAACTATAAAAAAGAAAAGATTGTGTGGCTCTGCGCCCGTAGCACAGCGGTTACGGCGCCAGCCACATACACTGAGGCTCAGGGGTTCGAATCCAACCCAGGCCAGCTAAACAACAATGGCAACAACAACAACAACAACAAAATAGTTGTGGCGGGCGCCTGTAGTCCCAGCTACTGGGGAGGCTGAGGCAAGAGAATCACTTAAGCCCAAGAGTCTGAGGTTGCTGTGAGCTTTGACGCCACAGCACTCTATCAAGGGCGACATAGTGGTGGAACTCTGTCTCAAAAAAAAAAAAAAAAAGAAAAGAAAAGATTGTCTGGATCAGTGCTTACCTGAGGCTAGGTATGGAACAGGAGTGACTATAAATGGATACAAGCTTTTATTCGGTGGGAATGTGATAGAAATGTAAAATTAAATTATAAGGATTGTTGCACAGCTTTGTAAGTACAATATCATTGAATTGCACACAAATTTATGCTTTATGAGATATAAATTATATCACAATAAAGCTGTTATTTTATTTATTTATTTATTTATTTTGAGATAGAGCCTCAAGCTGTCACCCTGGGTAGAGTGCAGTGGCATCACAGCTCACAGCAACCTCCAACTCCCGGGCTTAAGCGATTCTCTTGCCTCAGCCTCCCAAGTAGCTGAGACTAAAGGCGCCCACCACAACGCCCGGCTATTTTTTGGTTGTAATTGTCATTGTTGTTGGGCAGGTCTGGGCTGGATTCGAATCTACCAGTGTGGGTTGCTGTATGCCGCTTGAGCTACAGGCACCGAGCCAAAGCTGTTACTTTAAAAGAAAAAGAACAGTCTGGCTCGGCGCCTGTGGTTCAACAGGCTAAGGCGCCAGCCACGTACACCTGAGCGGGCGGTTTGAATCCAGCCCGCCCGCCAAACAACAATGACCGCTGCAACCAAAAAATGGCCGGGCGTTGTGGCAGGTGCCTATAGTCCCAGCTACTTGGGAGGCAGAGGCAGGAGACTCGCTCCAGCCCAGGAATTGGAGGTTGCTGTGAGCTGTGATGCCAGAGCACTCTATCCAGGGTGATAGCTTGAGGCTCTGTCTCAAAAAAGAAAAGAAAAGAAAAAGAACAGTCTGAAGATTCAGGTATTTTATATATATATGTACACACACCTTTTCTCTCTCTCTTTTTTTTAAGACAGAGTCTCACTCTGTTGCCCTGGGTAGAGTGCTGTGTCCTCATCATAGCTCACAGCAACCTCAAACTCTCGGGCTCAAGCAATCCCCTTGCCTCAGCCTCCTGAGTAGCTGGGACTACAGGTGCCTGCCACAACACCTGGCTATTTTTTTTTTTTTTTTTTTGTCTCCCTCTTGCTGAGGCTGGTTTCGAAGTCCTGAGCTCAAGTGATCCACTCAACTTGCCCTCCCAGAGTGCTAGGATTACAGGCATGACACTCCATGAAAGCAAAGTACTATAAAAATGGCAGTAATTATGAGCTTTTGGACTTTGAGCAAGGCTCTTCACCTGTCTAGGCCTTAGTTTATTCATCTGTCAAATAGGACTGTTTGTCACTATCACCCGGTGAGGCAGCTGAGGTGTGCTCATTTATTTACACCAAAGAACTTCAAGTGGAGATAAGGATTGTAAAGGAGTGAGGTTGATGGGGAACAAGAGTGATTAAAGGAGAGAAGAGAAAGAAATAAGTAGGTGAAAAGAGAAGGCGAGATAAAGAGAAAGGTGTAGGGAGAAGATAAGATGTAGAGATTGGGAGATGATAGGTTGTGGCCTCAGCTGAGAAACCTAATCCAGGTAAAGTGGAAAGAGACACCAGACCGACCTGTCCAGTACTCAGGTATCACTTTGACAGGGGGTCTGACTGCAGCCCGGAGAGCCCCGAGATGGGGGCACCCTCTGTTCCCATCCCAGCCTTGGCCTGGGCGGTGCGCTCCCCACTAGCTGGCCATCTTCCGTCCCACCCGCTGCTGCCCACCGCCCAGGACTGTAATTACCCACCCGGTCCGCCCTGTCTCGGCCTCTGCAGCCTTTCTGGGAAACCCCGCCCCGGGGCCAAACCTAGTGGGCCGAGTCTGGCCTCGGCCTCGAGTGAGGAGGCCCAGTGGTCAGCCCCGGCTCTCCGGAGCACTCGGGCTCGCAGGACACAGATGTCCCAGCGCCGCCTTGGAGAGCTACGGGGAGTGTGTGCAGCGGCGCTGGGGCCGCGGCAGGTGACCCCAGCTCAGTCCCTCCGGCCTCCTCCTCAGCTGGAACGCGCCGGTACCCAGCCACGCGGGACACCATCCCTAGCCCTCTCCGCCAAGGGGGCGCCCGGTGTCACCCCTCAGTCTTGGCCCTGGCATCAGGGTGGAGGGAGACCCGAGGAAGGTCCCAGGCTCCCATCTGGGACCAAGATGAGATCTCAGCTGTGTGTAGGGGTGAGCTCCCAGATGGGTCCAAAGACAGTCCCAGATGCAAGGCCCAGCCCTCCACGAGCCACTGGTCAGGTGCTCCCCAGACCCCCTGCGGGGCGCTCTGGGCCTCGCCTGGGGCGTCGCAGGGCTACGCGGGCCGAGCTGGGATCCTCCAGGCCTGCTACCGCCTTCGCCTTTCCAGCGCACATCCGCCCTCGAGGAAGCGCCCCAGCCAGAGGAAGGAGTCGAGAACGGGAGGAAACTGAGGCCGGGAGCCCCGCGCCGAGACGCCGGAGCCGGGCAGGGGCCAAGAGAACTTAGGGATGAGAAAAATGAGACAGAGAGAAAGGGTCCCGCGGAGGGATGGCGCAGGGAAAGGGAGACTGGGGGTTTGGAGGGAAACTGACAGATAAAAGAAAAATGAAAGCTGGGGAGGGGACGACGGAGGAACAGGCGGACAGGTGGGAGGAAACAGGACAGAGGGGTCCTCTGGTGGAGGGAGTGACAGGCAGCGAGACACGGGAAGCACCCGGAGGCACAGAGGGCAATGGTGGAGGAAAAGAGGGAGACTGGGGGGCCGTCAGGGGCCCCAGAAGTGGGAGGAAGAGGAGAGGAGGGCTGCCAGAGGGCAGAGGACGCGGACGCGAAGAGAGACGCGAGTGGAGTGCGGGGCTCTGCTCTGTGTGTCTCCCCCTGGCCTGCTCGTGTCCAGGCCGCCCAGGTGGGACAAGGCCTCAGTGTTGGGCCGTCCGCCGCGGCCGCCGCCCGCCCCCGACAGCCGGACAAGCGGCCTTTCTTCGGCAGCGCAGGGAGAAGGAGCCGCTTGTTCGCGCGGGGGGCGGGGAGAGGGGGCGGCCCCCCACACTGCCCGCAGCTGCGGGGGAGCGGCTGCGTGCGTGCGTGCGTGCGTGCGTGCGCGGGGGTCCGCCGTGAGCGAGCCGCGTGAGGGCGTGCAGGGCACGGCGAGGTCTAGGTGTGTGGAAGGACTCTGCGTGTGTCCCGAGGGTGTGACAGAGGAGTGCGTGCGACGCGTTGCGGGAGGGTGCGTGGGTGGAGGGGTGCTGTGCGTGTGCGGTGTGGAAGCCTGACCGGTGGGGAGCTTGCGTTCGTGCGCGGTGATGTGTGTAGGAGTGAGCTCGCCGTCGGGTGAGTCAGCCTCCCGGAGCTCCAGGACCGCTGAGCTAACGGGCTCAGAATGCAGCCCCGCCCCGGCGCCCTGGTCCCCCGCCGGGCGGTGTGGTTGCCCGACCAAGTCCCCATTCGAGCCCGCCTCCGCGGAAGCGTCCGCGGGAGCCTCGGCAACCCCGCGGCCGGTGACTCCACCCGGCCGTCGGCCCACACTTCCCCATCCCGGGGGAGCCCGATGACTCGGCTCAGCCTCGGCTCAGGGGAACTCCGCTAGGGATTCGAATCCCGGCCGCGCGGGCGTGGCACGAGCCTGCGACTCACTCTTCCAGGGTGCCCCAGTCGGCCCACCGGACCCCTAAAGACGTGGAGGAGCGCCTGGCAGGCCCCGACGTGCTTTCCATCTCCTTGACAGCCCTGGAGGTCCCTCCCGGACACTTATAATCTGAGCCGGGCTCCGTATCCCTTTCTTGGCCATCAAGGCGGCCGACTTGGGGACAGGAGCGGAGAGGCCCCAGGGCATTCCCCTTCCCTGTGATCCTGCGGTTGGCATGGAGGGGTAGATGTGCGCCGCTGGAGGACGAGGACGCGCGCGCATACACGCCACCCGAGACCCGGCGAGTGTCCGCCCAGCCGCCTTGGTGCGGTAGGAAAGTCTTGATGGGGCAAGACTCGGTGTCCCTCCCAGGGGAGAGCTCGAGGGCCCCCTCTGGCGGTGGCGCTGGCAGCGGCTCGGGAGGGCAAAAGCAAGCTCCGAAAGCAGCGGAGCCGACTGGACATTAATCCTCTTTCGCCCCCCAAGCACTCTCCTCCTTCCCCACGGGTTTCTCCTGAGCCCCCTAACCCAGAGCTGATCTGAGGGCTCTCGCCAGGCCCCGGGGGCTTCCCCTTCTCTTGTACCAGCCGCGCAGAGAATGGGACCCGCAGGCGTAGTGGAAGGGAGCGCTCTTACCTCGAGGGGAAAGGGGTACACCGGTCCCTTTGCGGAGCTCGGCCGCGGTGGCCTCAGGCTCAGGAGAACACTGTTGCTTTTCCCTGGGAGCTCGCTGAGTAGGAGGAGAGCGAGCCTGTCCCGCCCCCCTCCCGCTAGTCCCCGCCCCCTCCCTGGTCTGTCCGCCCGGCCAGCGGGAGAAGACGCCCTTGTGGGGCTGGAGCCCAAGGTCCCCCCACCCACCCTTTCCCACTGCAGCACCTCCCCCCGCCTGCACAGCGCCCGCTTTGTTTGTCGGTACAGCTGGCTCTCCACCACCACCCTCCCCTTCGGACTCTCCTAGACCACCCTCCACCCCTAGGCTTTAACCACCTTCGCAGAGAAGGTTTTGACAGTTTCTCCTTCTCCCTCCCTCTCCCGCTTTCTTTTTACCTTAGATGCCTAAATCCTCCTTTGGTTCCCAGTGAACCTGCTAATCGGAGCCCCTACAAAGTGGTCTAAGCATATCAACCACATGTAATCAGGTCTTCCCCCCCCCCCCCCCCCCCGGCACCCAACTATGAAGGGCTGGAAATGGGTTTGTAGACAGCCCTTCCACATCATGCTTCACAGACTTGCCTAAGGATAGGAACAAGAAGACAAGTTAAAGTGCCAGGCAAACTCCAAACTACAGGAAAGCTGAATGGAATTGTCATCTTGCCCCCATGGAGGGGCACGCCCCCCACAGATCTGCCTGATTACAGATTGGGAGTTGGAGGCAGGCTATAGATACACAGTTAAGAACACAGATCTATAACTGGTCCAGACTCTGTAGGAGGGTTAATAAGGAAGAAAAGGGGGGCACTAAACACCTAAAAGCAGCCTAGAAACTGAGCCTAGTTGAGGTCATTCTCTATCTCAACCCCCACCCCGAAATCCAATGCGGACAGTGGATCCTCACCTTGCAAAGCCAGGCATTGCCTCAGGAGACTGGCTGGGGAGGCCCTAGGGAGTTGAACTCAGCTAGACTGGACCTCTTTAACTTGCACTCTTAAAAGGACCCTAGAAATTCCTCTTTACTGAAGAAAGGAGCAGAAAGTCCCCAAGTCTGGTCTAAATCTCAGCTGGGGTGGATAGCAAAAAGTAAGTTGTCCTCTTTGGGGTGGACGAATCCTGATTCCATGTCTTTAGTCTGTGCTTTCTCTCATCTCAGGAATAGCAGGAGGCTGAACTGCAGGAATCAGCTGGTCACTCATTGACAGGGCCAGCATTATTAGCAGGGTCCCCCCCCACAATGAAGGTTGGATCTGACCATAGCTGAGCAGTAGACAAGAGGGGAGGGGGAGGGGCCCTTTGCTACTGCCTGCTATAACCAGTGGAAGTAGAACAACCAGATTTGAAAATATGCTGTGGGTACCAGGAACCCCCAGGATTTGTGGGACAAAACTTCTTCTTCTCCTCTTCATACTGTTTAAGGCTCATAAAAGAAACTTAACTTGGTCAGCCTTCATGAGGCAGATGACAACAGTAATATTCAGGCTATTCTGGTATGTAAAATAAAATAATAAAGAAAAGAAACAAAACCCAAACTGTTGTATCTCATAAGCTAATTCCCAGCATTTGAGGGGAGGGGCTCAGACTGGGATACCTCAGAGGCTGTTCCCTTAACTCTTGCTTTACAACCTGCAGCTCCTCTTCACCATCTGGGTCTGGAGGAATTTCAGGGAATGGTAGATCAAGCCTGCCACAGAGGCGACTGAAGCTGAGGCAGGGGGTTGAAACAGCGCCCAGCTGCTCTCACTGTCTTCCCAATGCAAGGACCAGCTGACCCCAGGATAAACAGTGCAGTGTCCTCTCTCCTGCTGTCGGGCCTCTGTGTTCCCACACTTAGATCACTCAGGAGACTAAAGAGCTACCACCCCTATCCTCCACCCCCACTCCAGTCCACATCTGGAGCCCATCAAAAAACTCAGTGCTCTCTCATAGTTACGCAAGAGGTCGAGCAGCTGGGAGCTCAGGAAAGGGGGAGAAAGAGTGGGGAAGAAAGTAGAAAACAGCTTTCCAGGCATGCTTCAGACTTTCCGAAGTGGAAGCAGGGGGAGAGGGCAAAAGCTGGGTGTGGAAGGAAGAGTGGATTTTTTTAAGGCCCCTCTTGCATTTGCCTATGAACGTCAGGAGTGCGTTTCTACACTCCTGCCTTTGTCTTGGCACCCTTCCCACTCTGTTCCTCCTCTCACATTGTACTCCCTCTAACCCCAGAAAGAGATGATACTGCTCGCACAGCAAGCAATCCCTACAGATGCACAATCTCTCCCAGAGGCTATCCCTTTCTGGCCTCTTTGGATCCTGAACTCAGTCATGATTAGTGTAGGTGTGGTGGCAGCAGTGACATTGCACTAACTTGGGAAAAAGTTCAAAGCTCTCTTCTCAGTTTGTCTTGGAATCCACACTTCTGCCCAAAGCTAACATGCATCCAAGCTGAGTGTGAAATTTGGGTAGGACAGAAGGCTGGTCTTGGATACTTTCGAGGGTCAAGACCTTCCTATGAGCTAAAAAGAACAAGCATTCATTTAGGCAAAAGAATGGGAATCAAGACCTATTTCCATTTCTTTTCCTACCTTAAATTTGTAATGCCTCTGTTTCAAACAGCTCCTGTCCTGGTATGATAACCAAACTGGTGACACAAAGCACAGCTCAGGAAGCATTGCAGAATTGGATTAAACCCTAAATAACAACTTAGCCCCTGCCCCAGGAACAGCGGGGTAACTTTTTTTTTTTCTGTTTTTGGGGAGATTCATTTCATTGAGGGTTTGTCTTTTTTTTTTTTTTTTTTGGAGACAGAGTCTAACTCTGTCACCCTCAGTAGAGTGCCATGGCGTCACAGCTCACAGCAACCTCAAACTCTTGGGCTCAAGCAATTCTATTGCCTCAGCCTCCCAAATAGCTGGGACTACAGGGACCTGCCACAAGGCCCGGCTATTTTTTGTTGCAGTTGTCATTGTTGCTTAGCTGGTCCGGGCTGGGTTCGAACCTGTCAGCCTCGGTGTATATGGCTGGCGCTGTAACCACTGTGCTACAGGCACCAAGCCAACTTGTCATTTTTTTTTTAGAGACAAATTCTCACTTTATCACCCTCGGTAGAGTGCCGTGGCATCACACAGCTCACAGCAACCTCCAACTCCTGGGCTTAGGCGATTCTCTTGCCTCAGCCTCTTGAGTAGCTGGGACTATAGGCCCTGCCACAATGCCTGGCTAGTTCAGTTCAGCAGAGGACGGGTTTGAACCCGCCACCTTTGGTATATGGGGCTGGCGCCCTCCTCGATGAGCCACAGGCGCCGCCCCCACCTTGTCATTTTTGATGGGGGATAGAAGGTGTACCCCACACTTCTCAAAACTGCTTGGTAGCTTGACTTCCTCTGTGTGTGTGTGAGAAAGAGAAAAAATGGCCTGGTTAAAAAAGCTAGTTCTGGCTCGGCGCCCATAGTCTAGTGGTTAGGGCGCCATCCACATGCACTGGGGCTGGTGGGTTTGAACCCAGCCCTGGCCTGCTGAACAACAACAACAACAAAAAAATAGCCGGGCATTGTTGCGGGCACCTGTAGTCTCAGCTATTTGGGAGGCTGAGGCAAGAGAATCGCTTAAGCCCAAGGGTTTGAGATTTCTGTGTGCTGTGATACCACAGCACTCTACCAAGGGAGACATAATGAGACTCTGTCTCAAAATAAATAAATAAATAAAAAGGTAGTCTAGTTTTCCTAAAAGCCTATCTCCACATCAATCACTTACTTACCAGGGAGAGATGTGAGACAGGTATGGAGATGCTATCTGCCCGTGGGTAACAGCAATACACACCAACCACGGTATTTGTGGATTTTCTAAATAGGAGTTTCAAAGAAGTTCTAGAGCTGCAAATGTATTTATCAAAGGGAGCAAGAAGGAACGGAAATCAGGAGTGAATGTGTTTATATTAAGACAGATGTGCAGAGCTCAGCGCCTGTAGCGCAGTGGTTACAGTGCCGACCCAGGCTGGTGGGTTTGAACCCAGCCTGGGCCTGCTAAAACAATGACAACTACAACAAAAAAATAGCCAGGCATTGTGGTGGGCACCTGTAGTCCCAGCTACTTGGGAGGCTGAGGCAAGAGAAATGATTAAGCCTAAGAGTTTGATGTTGCTATGAGCTGTGACAGCACGACACTCTACTGAGGGTAACATAGTGAGATTCTGTCTCAAAAAAAAAAAAAGACAGATGTGCATAGTAAAAGGGAATTGTTTTTACTTCTTTTTGAGGTTCCTCTAGTCTCCAAGATAGAAGCTCTATTCCTGCTTTCCAGACCCATGCTGAGTATCACAGTTGTAGTTAACACTTGCCTTGCTAAAGCAAAAAAGGCTTTACAAACAGACACAGTCATTGCTTCTAGTTAGACTTTAATGTTCTCTAGGTTGAGGACTTCTGTTTTCATCCTGTCTCCTTCCAACAAGCCCTGCCAGATGTGAACTTTAATAAAAAGATTATTCTATGTCCCCTGTCACCATTGCTATTCAACATAGTGCTGGAAGTTCTAGCCAATACAATTAGACAAGACAAGAAAATAAAGGGCATCCAGATGGGTGCAGAGGACATCAAACCCTCCCTTTTTGCTGATGATATGATGTTATATTTAGAGAACCCCAAAGACTCAACTATAAGACTCTTGGAAGTCATCAAAAAAATACAGTAATGTCTCAGGATATAAAATCAATCTCCACAAGTCAGTTACCTTTGTATATGTCAACAACAGTCAAGATGAGAGGTTAATTAAGGACACAACTCCCTTCACCACAGCCCCAAAGAAAATGAAATACTTAGGAATACACCTAACAAAAGAAGTGAAAGACCTCTACTTTTTTTTTTTTTTTGCAGTTTTTGGCCAGGGCTGGGCTTGAACCCGCCACCTCTGGCATATGGGGCCGGTGCCCTACTCACTGAGCCACAGGAGCCGCCCTAAAAGACCTCTATAAAGAAAATTATGAAACCCTAAGAAAAGAAATAGCAGAGGACTTTAACAAATGGAAGAACATACCATGCTCATGGCTAGGAAGAATCAACATTGTTAAAATGTCTATACTTCCCAGAGCAATTTACCGATTCAACGCCATCCCTATTAAAATACCAACATCCTACTTTCAAGACCTGGAAAAAATGATTCTGCACTTTGTATGGAACCAGAAAAACCTTCATATAGCTAAGGCAGTTCTTAGTAATAAAAACAAAGCCGGGGGTATCACTATACCAGATTTTAGGCTGTATCACAAGGCCATAGTGGTCAAGACAGCATGGTACTGGCACAAAAATAGAGACATAGATACTTGGAATCGTATAGGAAACCTGGAAATGAAACCAACAACTTACAGCTATCTAATCTTCCATAAACCAAACAAGAGCGTTCACTGGGGGAAAGACTCCCTATTCAATAAATGATGCTGGGAGAATTGGATATCCATATGTAAAAGACTGAAACTAGATGCGCACCTTTCTCCACTCACAAAAATTGATTCAAGATGGATAAAGGACTTAAATTTAAGGCACGAGATGTTAAAAATCCTCAAAGAAAGAATTGGAAAAACACTGGAAGATATTGGCCTGGGGAAAGACTTTATGAGGAA